>CAWVNZ010002664.1:0-205744 GCA_963930735.1 Dioctria linearis
AAGCCAATCGCTGGCGTATTTAAAATTTGCGACAGTAAAAAATTATTTTTTGGAAAAATTTACTATAGAAGAGGCAATCCCTGGCGTATTTCAAATTTGCGATAGTAAAAAATTATTTTTTGTAAAATTTAGGTATAGAAAAGGCAATTCCTGGCATATTTAAAATTTGCGATAGTTAGAAATTATTTTTTGAAAAATTTATTATAGAAAAGGCATTCCCTGGCGTGTTTAAAATTTGCAAAACTAAAAAATTCACTAGAGAAAAGGCAATGTATGGCATAGTTAAAAATTTGTGACTGTAAAAATTTATTTTCGTACAAATTTACTATAGAGAAGGCAAATCCTCAGCGCATTTAAAATTTGCGACAGTAAAAAATTTACTATAGAAAAGGCAATCGCTGCCGTATTTCAAATTTGCGGACAGTTAAAAATTCTTTTTTTGAAAAATTTATTGTAGAAAAGGCAATCCCTGGTGTACTTAAAATTTGCGACAGTAAAAAATTATTTTTGTAAAATTTAGTATAGAAAAGGCAATCCCTGGCGTATTTAAAAGTTACTACAGCAAAAAATTATTTTTGAAAAATTTATTGTAAAAAAGGCGATCCCTGGTGTATTCAAAATTTGCGAAAGTAAAAAATTATTTTTTGCAAAATTTAGTATAGAAAAGGCTATCCCTGGAGTATTTACAATTTGCGACAGAAAAAAAATCACTATAGAAAAGGCAATCCCTGGTGTATTTAAAATTTGCGACAGAAAAAAACTATTTTTTGGAAAAATTTACTATAGAAAAGGCATTCCTAGGCGTATTTAACGTTTGCGACAGTAAAAAATAATTTTCTGAAAAATTTACTATAGAAAAGCCAATGCCTAGCGTATTTAAAAGTTGCTACAGCAAAAAACTATTTTTTGAATAATTTACTATAGAAAAAGCAATAGCTGGCATATTTAAAATTTGCGACAGTTAAAAATAATTTTTTTGAAAAATTTACTATAGAAAAGGGCAATCGCTGGATTATTTAAAATGTGCCGGCAGTAAAATAAGATTTTTTGAAAAATTTACTAGAGAAAAAACAATCCTCGGCGTATTTACAATTTCCGACAGTAAAAGATTATATTTTGAAAAATTTACTATAGAAAAGGCAACAGTCGGCGTATTTAAAATTTGCGACAGTAAAAAATTATTATAGAAAAGGCAATCCGTGGAGTATTTAAAATTTGCAACAGTAAAAAATGATTTTTTGAAAAATTTTCGATAGTAAAGGCAATCCTCAGCGTATTTAAAATTTGCGACAGTAAAAACTTTACTATAGAACAGGCAATCCCTGGCGTATTTAAAATTTGCGAGAGTAAAAAGTATTTTTTAAAAATTTACTATAGAAGGGGCAATCCTCAGCGCATTTAGAATTTGTGACAGTAAAAAATTTACTATAGAAAAGGCAATCACTGCGTATTCAAAATTTGAGACAGTAAAAAATTATTTTTTGGTAAAATTTTTTATAGAAAAGGCAATCCCTTGCGTATTTAAATTTTGCGATAGTAAAAAATTATTTTTTGAAAAATTTACTATAGAAAACGCAATCCTCGGAGTGTTTACAATTTTCGACAGTAAAAAATTATTTTTGCAAAATTTACTATAGTAAAGGCAATAGTCGGCGTATTTAAAATTTGCGACAGTAAAAAATTATTTTTTGAAAAATTTACTATAAAAAGGCAATCCAAATTTGCGACAGTAAAAAATTTTCTATAGAAAAGGCAATCCCCTGCGTACTTAAAATTTGCGACAGTAAAAAATAATTTTTTGAAAAATTTACTATAGAAAAGGCAATTCCTGGCGTATTTAAAATTTGCGACAGTTTAAAAATTTACTACAGAAAAGGCAATCCCTGGTATATTTATAATTTGCGACCGTAAAAATCTATTTTTGTAAAAATTTACTATAGAGGAGGCAATCCTCAGCGTATTTAAAATTTGCGACAGTAAAAAATTTACTATAGAAAAGGCCATCACTGGTGTATTTAAAATTTGCGACAGTAAAAAATTATTTTTTGAAAGATTTACTATAGAAAAGGTAATCCTAGGCGTATTTACAATTTCCGACAGTATAAAGATTATTTTTTAAAAAATTTAATACAGAAAGGCAATCCCTGGCGTATTTAAAACTTGCGAGAGTAAAAAATAATTTTTTTCAAAAATTTACTATAGAAGAGGCAATCCCTGCCGTATTTAAAATTTGCGAGAGTAAAGAATTATTTTTTGAAAAATTTACTATAGAAAAGGCAATCCCTGGCGTATTTAAAATTTGCGACAGTACAAAATTAGTTTTTGAAAAATTTACTATAGAAAATGCAATGCTCAGGGTATTTAAAATTTGCGACAGTAAAAAATTATTTTTTGAAAAATTTACTATAGAAGAGGTAATCCTCGGCGTATTTAAAATTTGCGACAGAAAAAAATTTTTTTTGAAAAATTTACTATAGAAAAGGCAATCCGCAGGGTATTTAAAATTTGCGACAGTAAAAAATTATTTTTTGAAAAATTTACTATAGGAAAGGGAATCGCTGGCGTATTTACAATTTCCGACAGCAAAAAATTATTTTTTGAAAAATTTACTATAGAAATGGCAATCGCTGGCGTATTTAAAATTTGCTACAGTTAAAAATTTTCTACAGAAACGGCAATTCCTGGCGGTATTAAAATTTACGAGAGTAAAAATTATTTTTTGAAACTTTACTATAGAATAGGCAATCCTTGGCATATTTAAAATTCGCGACAGTAAAAACTATTTTTTGAAAATTAACTATAGATAAGGCAATACCTGGCATATTTAAAATTTGCGACAGTAAAAAATTATTTTTTGAAAAATTTACTATAGAAAAGGCAATCGCTGGCGAATTTAAAATTTGCGACAGTAAAAATTTATGTTTTGAAAAATTTACTGTAGTAAAGGCAATCCCTGGTGTATTTAAAATTTGCGACAGTAAAAAATTATTTCTGTAAAATTTAGTATAGAAAAGGCAATCCCTGGCGTATTTAAAAATTTGCGATAGTAAAAATTATTTTTTGAAAATTTACTATAGAAAAGGCAATCCTCGCGGTATTTAAAATTTGCGACAGTAAAAAATTATTTTTTGAAAATTTTACTATAGAAAAGGCAATCCCTGGGCGTATTTAAAATTTGCGACAGCAAAAAATTATTTTTTGAAAAATTTACTATAAAAAAGGCAATCCTCGGGGTATTTAATATTTGCGACAGTAAAAAATTATTTTTTGAAAGTTTTACTATAAAAAAAGGCAATCCTCGGCGTATTTAAAATTCGCGACAGCAAAAATTATTTTTTGAAAAATTAACTATAGATATGGCAATACTTGGCATATTTAAAATTTGCGACAGTGAAAAATTATTTTTTTGAAAAATTTACTATAGAAAAGCAATCGCTGGCGTATCTAAAATTTGCGACTGTAATAAATAATTTTTTTGACAAATTCACTATATAAAAGACAAACCCTGGCGTATATAAAATTTGCGATAGTAAAACATTATTTTTTGGAAAATTTAGTATAGTAATGGCAATCCCTGGCGTATTAAAATTTTGTGACAGTCAGAAATTTACTATAGAAAAGGCAATCCCTGGCGTATTTAAAATTTTCGACAGTAAAAAATTATTTTTTGAAAAATTTACTACAGAAAAGGCAATACCTGGATTATTTAACATTTGCGACAGTGTAAAACAGTATTTTTTGAAAAATTTACTGTAGAAAAGGTAATATCTGGCGTATTTAAAATTTGCAGCAGTAAAAAATTTACTATAGAAATGGCAATCCCGGGCGTATTTAAAATTTGCTACAGTAAAAAAATATTTTTTGACAAATTTACTATAGAAAAAGCAATCGCTGGCGTATTTAAAATTTGTGACTGTAATAAATTATTTTTTGACAAATTCACTATAGAAAAGGCAATCCCTGGCGTATTTAAAATTTGCGACAGTAAAAAATGATTTTTTGGAAAATTTACTATAGAAAAGTTAATATTCGGCCTGTTTACAATTTCCGACAGTAAAAAATTATTTTTTGAAAAATTTACTATAGAAAAGGCAATAGTCGGCTTATTTAAAATTTGCGACATTTAAAAATGATTTTTTGATAAATTTACTATATAAAAGGCAAACCCTGGCGTATATAAAATTTGCGACAATAAAAAAATTATTTTTTGGAAAATTTAGTATAGAAATGGCAATCCCTGGCGTATTAAAAGAATGTGACAGTCAAAAATTTACTGCAGAAAAGCCAATCGCTGGCGTATTTAAAATTTGCGACAGTAAAAAATTATTTTTTGGAAAAATTTACTATAGAAGAGGCAATCCCTGGCGTATTTCAAATTTGCGATAGTAAAAAATTATTTTTTGTAAAATTTAGTATAGAAAAGGCAATCCCTGGCGTATTTAAAATTTGCGATAGTTAGAAATTATTTTTTGAAAAATTTATTATAGAAAAGGCATTCCCTGGCGTGTTTAAAATTTGCAAAACTAAAAAATTCACTAGAGAAAAGGCAATGTATGGCATAGTTAAAATTTGTGACTGTGAAAATTTATTTTCGTACAAATTTACTATAGAGAAGGCAATCCTCAGCGCATTGAAAATTTGCGACAGTAAAAAATTTACTATAGAAAAGGCAATAGCTGGCATATTTAAAATTTGCGCCAGTTAAAAATATTTTTTGAAAAATTTACTATAGAAAAGGCAATCGCTGGCGTATTTAAAATTTGCGACAGTAAAAAATTCTTTTTTGAAAGATTTACTGTAGAAAAGGCAATCCTGGTGTATTTAAAATTTGCGACAGTAAAAATTATTTTTTGTAAAATTTAGTATAGAAAAGGCAATCCCAGGCATATATAAAATTTGCGGCAGTAAAAGATTATCTTTTTAAAAATTTCCTATAGAAAAGGCAATCCCTGGAGTTATTTAAAATTTGCGGCAGTAAAAGTGATTTTTTGAAAAATTACTATAGAAAAAGCAATCCTCGGCGTATTTACAATTTCCGACAGTAAAAAATTATTTTTTGAAAAATTTACTATAGAAAAGGCAACAGTCGGCGTATTTAAAATTTGCGACAGTAAAAAATTTATTATAGAAAAGGCAATCCGTGGAGTATTTAAAATTTGCAACAGTTAAAAAATGATTTTTTGAAAAATTTTCGATAGTAAAGGCAATCCTCAGCGTATTTAAAATTTGCGACAGTAAAAACTTTACTATAGAACAGGCAATCCCTGGCGTATTTAAAATTTGCGAGAGTAAAAAGTATTTTTTTAAAAATTTACTATAGAAGGGGCAATCCTCAGCGTATTTAAAATTTGCGACAGTAAAAAATTTACTATAGAAAAGGCAATGACTGGCGTATTCAAAATTTGCGACAGTAAAAAATTATTTTTTGTAAAAATTTTTATAGAAAAGGCAATCCCTTGCGTATTTAAATTTTGCGATAGTAAAAAATTATTTTTTTGAAAAATTTACTATAGAAAACGCAATTCCTGGCGTATTTAAAATTTGCGACAGTTAAAAATTTACTACAGAAAAGGCAATCCCTGGTATATTTAAAATTTGCGACCGTAAAAATTTATTTTTGTAAAATTTACTATAGAGGAGGCAATCCTCAGCGTATTTAAAATTTGCGACAGTAAAAAAATTTACTATAGAAAAGGCCATCACTGGTGTATTTAAAACTTGCGAGAGTAAAAAATAATTTTTTTGAAAAAATTTACTATAGAAGAGGCAATCCCTGCCGTATTTAATATTTGCGAGAGTAAAGAATTATTTTTTGAAAAATTTACTATAGAAAAGGCAATTCCTGGCGTATTTAAAATTTGCGACAATTAAAATTTACTACAGAAAAGGCAATCCCTGGTATATTTAAAATTTGCGACCGTAAAAATTTATTTTTGTAAAAATTTACTATAGAGGAGGCAATCCTCAGCGTATTTAAAATTTGCGACAGTAAAAAATTTACTATAGAAAAGGCCATCACTGGTGTATTTAAAACTTGCGAGAGTAAAAAATAATTTTTTTGAAAAATTTACTATAGAAGAGGCAATCCCTGCCGTATTTAATATTTGCGAGAGTAAAGAATTATTTTTTGAAAAATTTACTATAGAAGAGGTAATCCTCGGCGTATTTAAAATTTGCGACAGAAAAAATTTTTTTTTGAAAAAGTTACTATAGAAAAGGCAATCCGCAGGGTATTTAAAATTTGCGACAGTAAAAAATTATTTTTTGAAAATTTACTATAGGAAAGGGAATCGCTGGCGTATTTACAATTTGCGACAGTAAAAAATTGTTTTTTGAAAGATTTACTATAGAAAAGGTAATCCTCGGCGTATTTACAATTTCCGACAGTATAAAATTATTTTTAAAAAATTTCATACAGAAGGGCAATCCCTGGCGTATTTAAAACTTGCGAGAGTAAAAAATAATTTTTTGAAAAATTTACTATAGAAGAGGCAATCCCTGCCGTATTTAAAATTTGCGAGAGGTAAAGAATTATTTTTTGAAAAATTTACTATAGAAGAGGCAATCCCTGCCGTATTTAATATTTGCGAGAGTAAAGAATTATTTTTTGAAAAATTTACTATAGAAAAGGCAATTCCTGGCGTATTTAAAATTTGCGACAGTTAAAAATTTACTACAGAAAAGGCAATCCCTGGTATATTTAAAATTTGCGACCGTAAAAATTTATTTTTGTAAAAATTTACTATAGAGGAGGCAATCCTCAGCGTATTTAAAATTTGCGACAGTAAAAAATTTACTATAGAAAAGGCCATCACTGGTGTATTTAAAATTTGCCACAGTAAAAAATTGTTTTTTGAAAGATTTACTATAGAAAAGGTAATCCTCGGCGTATTTACAATTTCCGACAGTATAAAATTATTTTTTAAAAAATTTCATACAGAAAGGCAATCCCTGGCGTATTTAAAACTTGCGAGAGTAAAAAATAATTTTTTTGAAAAATTTACTATAGAAGAGGCAATCCCTGCCGTATTTAAAATTTGCGAGAGTAAAGAATTATTTTTTGAAAAATTTACTATAGAAAAGGCAATCCCTGGCGTATTTAAAATTTGCGACAGTACAAAATTAGTTTTTGAAAACTTACTATAGAAAATGCAATCCTCAGGGTATTTAAAATTTGCGACAGTAAAAAATTATTTTTTGAAAAATTTACTATAGAAGAGGTAATCCTCGGCGTATTTAAAATTTGCGACAGAAAAAATTTTTTTTTGAAAAATTTACTATAGAAAAGGCAATCCGCAGGGTATTTAAAATTTGCGACAGTAAAAAATTATTTTTTGAAAAATTTACTATAGGAAAGGGAATCGCTGGCGTATTTACAATTTGCGACAGCAAAAAATTATTTTTTGAAAAATTTACTATAGAAATGGCAATCCCTGGCGTATTTAAAATTTGCTACAGTTAAAAATTTTCTACAGAAACGGCAATCCCTGGCGTATTTAAAATTTACGAGAGTAAAAAATTATTTTTTGAAACTTTACTATAGAATAGGCAATCCTTGGCATATTTAAAATTCGCGACAGTAAAAACTATTTTTTGAAAAATTAACTATAGATAAGGCAATACCTGGCATATTTAAAATTTGCGACAGTAAAAAATTATTTTTGAAAAATTTACTATAGAAAAGGCAATCGCTGGCGAATTTAAAATTGGCGACAGTAAAAATTTATGTTTTGAAAAATTTACTGTAGTAAAGGCAATCCCTGGTGTTATTTAAAATTTGCGACAGTAAAAAATTATTTTCTGTAAAATTTAGTATAGAAAAGGCAATCCCTGGCGTATTTAAAATTTGCGACAGTAAAAATTATTTTTTGAAAATTTACTATAGAAAAGGCAATCCTCGCGGTATTTAAAATTTGCGACAGTAAAAAATTATTTTTTGAAAAATTTACTATAGAAGAGGCAATCCCTGCCGTATTTAAAATTTGCGAGAGTAAAGAATTATTTTTTGAAAAATTTACTATAGAAAAGGCAATCCCTGGCGTATTTAAAATTTGCGACAGCAAAAAATAATTTTTTGAAAATTTACTATAAAAAAGGCAATCCTCGGGGTATTTAATATTTGCGACAGTAAAAAATTATTTTTTGAAAGTTTTACTATAAAAAAGGCAATCCTCGGCGCATTTAAAATTCGCGACAGCAAAAATTATTTTTTGAAAAATTAACTATAGATATGGCAATACCTGGCATATTTAAAATTTGCGACAGTAAAAAATTATTTTTTGAAAAATTTACTATAGAAAAGGCAATCGCTGGCGTATTTAAAATTTGCGACTGTAATAAATAATTTTTTGACAAATTCACTATATAAAAGACAAACCCTGGCGTATATAAAATTTGCGACAGTAAAACATTATTTTTTGGAAAATTTAGTATAGTAATGGCAATCCCTGGCGTATTAAAATTTTGTGACAGTCAGAAATTTACTATAGAAAAGGCAATACCTGGATTATTTAACATTTGCGACAGTAAAACAGTATTTTTTGAAAAATTTACTGTAGAAAAGGTAATATCTGGCGTATTTAAAATTTGCAACAGTAAAAAATTTACTATAGAAATGGCAATCCCGGGCGTATTTAAAATTTGCTACAGTAAAAAATTATTTTTTGACAAATTTACTATAGAAAAGGCAATCCTCAGCGTATTTAAAATTTGCGACAGTAAAAAATTATTTTTTGAAAAATTTACTATAGAAAAAGCAATCGCTGGCGTATTTAAAATTTGCGACTGTAATAAATTATTTTTTGACAAATTCACTATAGAAAAGGCAATCCCTGGCGTATTTAAAATTTGCGACAGTAAAAAATTATTTTTTGAAAAATTTACTATAGAAAAGTTAATATTCGGCCTGTTTACAATTTCCGACAGTAAAAAATTATTTTTTGAAAATTTACTATAGAAAAGGCAATAGTCGGCTTATTTAAAATTTGCGACATTTAAAAATGATTTTTTGATAAATTTACTATATAAAAGGCAAACCCTGGCGTATATAAAATTTGCGACAATAAAAAAATTATTTTTTGGAAAATTTAGTATAGAAATGGCAATCCCTGGCGTATTAAAAGAATGTGACAGTCAAAAATTTACTGCAGAAAAGCCAATCGCTGGCGTATTTAAAATTTGCGACAGTAAAAAATTATTTTTTGGAAAAGTTTACTATAGAAGAGGCAATCCCTGGCGTATTTCAAATTTGCGATAGTAAAAAATTATTTTTTGTAAAATTTAGTATAGAAAAGGCAATTCCTGGCGTATTTAAAATTTGCGATAGTTAGAAATTATTTTTTGAAAAATTTATTATAGAAAAGGCATTCCCTGGCGTGTTTAAAATTTGCAAAACTAAAAAATTCACTAGAGAAAAGGCAATGTATGGCATAGTTAAAATTTGTGACTGTAAAAATTTATTTTCGTACAAATTTACTATAGAGAAGGCAATCCTCAGCGCATTTAAAATTTGCGACAGTAAAAAATTTACTATAGAAAAGGCAATCGCTGCCGTATTTCAAATTTGCGACAGTTAAAAATTCTTTTTTGAAAATTTATTGTAGAAAAGGCAATCCCTGGTGTACTTAAAATTTGCCGACAGTAAAAAATTATTTTTTGTAAAATTTAGTATAGAAAAGGCAATCCCTGGCGTATTAAAAGTTACTACAGCAAAAAATTATTTTTTGAAAAATTTATTGTAAAAAAGGCGATCCCTGGTGTATTCAAAATTTGCGAAAGTAAAAAATTATTTTTTGCAAAATTTAGTATAGAAAAGGCTATCCCTGGAGTATTTACAATTTGCGACAGAAAAAAAATCACTATAGAAAAGGCAATCCCTGGCGTATTTAAAATTTGCGACAGAAAAAAACTATTTTTTGGAAAATTTACTATAGAAAAGGCATTCCTAGGCGTATTTAACGTTTGCGACAGTAAAAAATAATTTTCTGAAAAATTTACTATAGAAAAGCCAATGCCTAGCGTATTTAAAAGTTGCTACAGCAAAAAACTATTTTTTGAATAATTTACTATAGAAAAGGCAATAGCTGGCATATTTAAAATTTGCGACAGTTAAAAATAATTTTTTGAAAAATTTACTATAGAAAAGGCAATCGCTGGCGTATTTAAAATTTGCGACAGTAAAAAATTCTTTTTTGAAAGATTTACTGTAGAAAAGGCAATCCCTGGTGTATTTAAAATTTGCGACAGTAAAAATTATTTTTTGTAAAATTTAGTATAGAAAAGGCAATCCCAGGCATATATAAAATTTGCGGCAGTAAAAGATTATCTTTTTAAAATTTCCTATAGAAAAGGCAATCGCTGGATTATTTAAAATGTGCGGCAGTAAAAAAAGATTTTTTGAAAAATTTACTAGAGAAAAAGAAATCCTCGGCGTATTACAATTTCCGACAGTAAAAGATTATTTTTTGAAAAATTTACTATAGAAAAGGCAACAGTCGGCGTATTTAAAATTTGCGACAGTAAAAAATTTATTATAGAAAAGGCAATCCGTGGAGTATTTAAAATTTGCAACAGTAAAAAATGATTTTTTTGAAAAATTTTCGATAGTAAAGGCAATCCTCAGCGTATTTAAAATTTGCGACAGTAAAAACTTTACTATAGAACAGGCAATCCCTGGCGTATTTAAAATTTGCGAGAGTAAAAAGTATTTTTTTAAAAATTTACAATCCAATCCTCAGCGCATTTAGAATTTGTGACAGTAAAAAATTTACTATAGAAAAGGCAATCACTGGCGTATTCAAAATTTGCGACAGTAAAAAATTATTTTTTGTAAAATTTTTTATAGAAAAGGCAATCCCTTGCGTATTTAAATTTTGCGATAGTAAAAAATTATTTTTTTGAAAAATTTACTATAGAAAACGCAATCCTCGGAGTGTTTACAATTTTCGACAGTAAAAAATTATGTTTTGCAAAATTTACTATAGTAAAGGCAATAGTCGGCGTATTTAAAATTTGCGACAGTAAAAAATTATTTTTGAAAAATTTACTATAAAAAGGCAATCCAAATTTGCGACAGTAAAAAATTTTCTATAGAAAAGGCAATCCCCTGCGTACTTAAAATTTGCGACAGTAAAAAATAATTTTTTGAAAAATTTACTATAGAAAAGGCAATTCCTGGCGTATTTAAAATTTGCGACAGTTAAAAATTTACTACAGAAAAGACAATCCCTGGTATATTTATAATTTGCGAGACCGTAAAAATTTATTTTTGTAAAATTTACTATAGAGGAGGCAATCCTCAGCGTATTAAAATTTGCGACAGTAAAAAATTTACTATAGAAAAGGCCATCACTGGTGTATTTAAAATTTGCGACAGTAAAAAATTATTTTTTTGAAAGATTTACTATAGAAAAGGTAATCCTAGGCGTATTTACAATTTCCGACAGTATAAAATTATTTTTTAAAAAATTTAATACAGAAAGGCAATCCCTGGCGCATTTAAAACTTGCGAGAGTAAAAAATAATTTTTTTGAAAAATTTACTATAGAAGAGGCAATCCCTGCCGTATTTAAAATTTGCGAGAGTAAAGAATTATTTTTTGAAAAATTTACTATAGAAAAGGCAATCCCTGGCGTATTTAAAATTTGCGACAGTACAAAATTAGTTTTTGAAAAATTTACTATAGAAAATGCAATGCTCAGGGTATTTAAAATTTGCGACAGTAAAAAATTATTTTTTGAAAATTTACTATAGAAGAGGTAATCCTCGGCGTATTTAAAATTTGCGACAGAAAAAAATTTTTTTTGAAAAATTTACTATAGAAAAGGCAATCCGCAGGGTATTTAAAATTTGCGACAGTAAAAAATTATTTTTTGAAAAATTTACTATAGGAAAGGGAATCGCTGGCGTATTTACAATTTCCGACAGCAAAAAATTATTTTTTGAAAAATTTACTATAGAAATGGCAATCGCTGGCGTATTTAAAATTTGCTACAGTTAAAAATTTTCTACAGAAACGGCAATTCCTGGCGTATTTAAAATTTACGAGAGTAAAAAATTATTTTTTGAAACTTTACTATAGAATAGGCAATCCTTGGCATATTTAAAATTCGCGACAGTAAAAACTATTTTTTGAAAAATTAACTATAGATAAGGCAATACCTGGCATATTTAAAATTTGCGACAGTAAAAAATTATTTTTTGAAAAATTTACTATAGAAAAGGCAATCGCTGGCGAATTTAAAATTTGCGACAGTAAAAATTTATGTTTTGAAAAATTTACTGTAGTAAAGGCAATCCCTGGTGTATTTAAAATTTGCGACAGTAAAAAATTATTTTCTGTAAAATTTAGTATAGAAAAGGCAATCCCTGGCGTATTTAAAATTTGCGACAGTAAAAATTATTTTTTGAAAATTTACTATAGAAAAGGCAATCCTCGCGGTATTTAAAATTTGCGACAGTAAAATATTATTTTTTGAAAATTTTACTATAGAAAAGGCAATCCCTGGCGTATTTAAAATTTGCGACAGCAAAAAATTATTTTTTGAAAAATTTACTATAAAAAAGGCAATCCTCGGGGTATTTAATATTTGCGACAGTAAAAAATTATTTTTTGAAAGTTTTACTATAAAAAAGGCAATCCTCGGCGTATTTAAAATTCGCGACAGCAAAAATTATTTTTTGAAAAATTAACTATAGATATGGCAATACTTGGCATATTTAAAATTTGCGACAGTGAAAAATTATTTTTTGAAAAATTTACTATAGAAAAGGCAATCGCTGGCGTATTTAAAATTTGCGACTGTAATAAATAATTTTTTGACAAATTCACTATATAAAAGACAAACCCTGGCGTATATAAAATTTGCGATAGTAAAACATTATTTTTTGGAAAATTTAGTATAGTAATGGCAATCCCTGGCGTATTAAAATTTTGTGACAGTCAGAAATTTACTATAGAAAAGGCAATCCCTGGCGTATTTAAAATTTTCGACAGTAAAAAATTATTTTTTGAAAAATTTACTACAGAAAAGGCAATACCTGGATTATTTAACATTTGCGACAGTAAAACAGTATTTTTTGAAAAATTTACTGTAGAAAAGGTAATATCTGGCGTATTTAAAATTTGCAGCAGTAAAAAATTTACTATAGAAATGGCAATCCCGGGCGTATTTAAAATTTGCTACAGTAAAAAATTATTTTTTGACAAATTTACTATAGAAAAAGCAATCGCTGGCGTATTTAAAATTTGCGACAGTAAAAAATGATTTTTTGGAAAATTTACTATAGAAAAGTTAATATTCGGCCTGTTTACAATTTCCGACAGTAAAAAATTATTTTTTGAAAAATTTACTATAGAAAAGGCAATAGTCGACTTATTTAAAATTTGCGACATTTAAAAATGATTTTTTGATAAATTTACTATATAAAAGGCAAACCCTGGCGTATATAAAATTTGCGACAATAAAAAAATTATTTTTTGGAAAATTTAGTATAGAAATAGCAATCCCTGGCGTATTAAAAGAATGTGACAGTCAAAAATTTACTGCAGAAAAGCCAATCGCTGGCGTATTTAAAATTTGCGACAGTAAAAAATTATTTTTTGGAAAAATTTACTATAGAAGAGGCAATCCCTGGCGTATTTCAAATTTGCGATAGTAAAAAATTATTTTTTGTAAAATTTAGTATAGAAAAGGCAATCCCTGGCGTATTTAAAATTTGCGATAGTTAGAAATTATTTTTTGAAAAATTTATTATAGAAAAGGCATTCCCTGGCGTGTTTAAAATTTGCAAAACTAAAAAATTCACTAGAGAAAAGGCAAGGTATGGCATAGTTAAAATTTGTGACTGTAAAAATTTATTTTCGTACAAATTTACTATAGAGAAGGCAATCCTCAGCGCATTTAAAATTTGCGACAGTAAAAAATTTACTATAGAAAAGGCAATCGCTGCCGTATTTCAAATTTGCGACAGTTAAAAATTCTTTTTTGAAAAATTTATTGTAGAAAAGGCAATCCCTGGTGTACTTAAAATTTGCGACAGTAAAAAATTATTTTTTGTAAAATTTAGTATAGAAAAGGCAATTCCTGGCGTATTTAAAAGTTACTACAGCAAAAAATTATTTTTTGGAAAATTTATTGTAGAAAAGGCGATCCCTGGTGTATTTAAAATTTGCGAAAGTAAAAAATTATTTTTTGCAAAATTTAGTATAGAAAAGGCTATCCCTGGGGTATTTACAATTTGCGACAGAAAAAAAATCACTCTAGAAAAGGCAATCCCTGGCGTATTTAAAATTTGCGACAGAAAAAAATAATTTTTTGGAAAATTTACTATAGAAAAGGCATTCCTAGGCGTATTTAACGTTTGCGACAGTAAAAAATTCTTTTTTGAAAGATTTACTGTAGAAAAGGCAATCCCTGGTGTATTTAAAATTTGCGACAGTAAAAATTATTTTTTGTAAAATTAAGTATAGAAAAGGCAATCCCAGGCATATATAAAATTTGCGGCAGTAAAAGATTATCTTTTTAAAAATTTCCTATAGAAAAGGCAATCCCTGGATTATTTAAAATTTGCGGCAGTAAAAAATGATTTTTTGAAAAATTTACTATAGAAAAAGCAATCCTCGGCGTATTTACAATTTCCGACAGTAAAAAATTATTTTTTGAAAAATTTACTATAGACAAGGCAACAGTCGGCGTATTTAAAATTTGCGACAGTAAAAAATTTATTATAGAAAAGCAATCCGTGGAGTATTAAAATTTGCAACAGTAAAAAATGATTTTTTGAAAAATTTTCGATAGTAAAGGCAATCCTCAGCGTATTAAAAATTTGCGACAGTAAAAACTTTACTATAGAACAGGCAATCCCCGGCGTATTTAAAATTTGCGAGAGTAAAAAGTATTTTTTTAAAAATTTACTATAGAAGGGGCAATCCTCAGCGTATTTAAAATTTGCGACAGTAAAAAATTTACTATAGAAAAGGCAATCACTGGCGTATTCAAAATTTGCGACAGTAAAAAATTATTTTTTGTAAAATTTTTTATAGAAAAGGCAATCCCTTGCGTATTTAAACTTTGCGATAGTAAAAAATTATTTTTTTGAAAAATTTACTATAGAAAACGCAATTCTCGGAGTGTTTACAATTTTCGACAGTAAAAAATTATTTTTTGTAAAATTTAGTATAGAAAAGGCAATCCCTGGCGTATTTAAAATTTGCGATAGTTAGAAATTATTTTTTGAAAAATTTATTATAGAAAAGGCATTCCCTGGCGTGTTTAAAATTTGCAAAACTAAAAAATTCACTAGAGAAAAGGCAATGTATGGCATAGTTAAAATTTGTGACTGTAAAAATTTATTTTCGTACAAATTTACTATAGAGAAGGCAATCCTCAGCGCATTGAAAATTTGCGACAGTAAAAAATTTACTATAGAAAAGGCAATAGCTGGCATATTTAAAATTTGCGCCAGTTAAAAATAATTTTTTGAAAAATTTACTATAGAAAAGGCAATCGCTGGCGTATTTAAAATTTGCGACAGTAAAAAATTCTTTTTTGAAAGATTTACTGTAGAAAAGGCAATCCCTGGTGTATTTAAAATTTGCGACAGTAAAAATTATTTTTTGTAAAATTTAGTATAGAAAAGGCAATCCCAGGCATATATAAAATTTGCGGCAGTAAAAGATTATCTTTTTAAAAATTTCCTATAGAAAAGGCAATCCCTGGATTATTTAAAATTTGCGGCAGTAAAAGTGATTTTTTGAAAAATTTACTATAGAAAAAGCAATCCTCGGCGTATTTACAATTTCCGACAGTAAAAAATTATTTTTTGAAAAATTTACTATAGAAAAGGCAACAGTCGGCGTATTTAAAATTTGCGACAGTAAAAAATTTATTATAGAAAAGGCAATCCGTGGAGTATTTAAAATTTGCAACAGTAAAAAATGATTTTTTGAAAAATTTTCGATAGTAAAGGCAATCCTCAGCGTATTTAAAATTTGCGACAGTAAAAACTTTACTATGAACAGGCAATCCCTGGCGTATTTAAAATTTGCGAGAGTAAAAAGTATTTTTTTAAAAATTTACTATAGAAGGGGCAATCCTCAGCGTATTTAAAATTTGCGACAGTAAAAAATTTACTATAGAAAAGGCAATGACTGGCGTATTCAAAATTTGCGACAGTAAAAAATTATTTTTTGTAAAAATTTTTATAAAAAAGGCAATCCCTTGCGTATTAAATTTTGCGATAGTTAAAAATTATTTTTTTGAAAAATTTACTATAGAAAACGCAATTCCTGGCGTATTTAAAATTTGCGACAGTTAAAAATTTACTACAGAAAAGGCAATCCCTGGTATATTTAAAATTTGCGACCGTAAAAATTTATTTTTGTAAAAATTTACTATAGAGGAGGCAATCCTCAGCGTATTTAAAATTTGCGACAGTAAAAAATTTACTATAGAAAAGGCCATCACTGGTGTATTTAAAACTTGCGAGAGTAAAAAATAATTTTTTTGAAAAATTTACTATAGAAGAGGCAATCCTTGCCGTATTTAATATTTGCGATAGTAAAGAATTATTTTTTGAAAAATTTACTATAGAAAAGGCAATTCCTGGCGTATTTAAAATTTGCGACAGTTAAAAATTTACTACAGAAAAGGCAATCCCTGGTATATTTAAAAATTGCGACCGTAAAAATTTATTTTTGTAAAAATTTACTATAGAGGAGGCAATCCTCAGCGTATTTAAAATTTGCGACAATAAAAAATTTACTATAGAAAAGGCCATCACTGGTGTATTTAAAACTTGCGAGAGTAAAAAATAATTTTTTTGAAAAATTTACTATAGAAGAGGCAATCCCTGCCGTATTTAATATTTGCGAGAGTAAAGAATTATTTTTTGAAAAATTTACTATAGAAGAGGTAATCCTCGGCGTATTTAAAATTTGCGACAGAAAAAAATTTTTTTTGAAAAATTTACTATAGAAAAGGCAATCCGCAGGGTATTTAAAATTTGCGACAGTGAAAAATTATTTTTTGAAAAATTTATTATAGGAAAGGCAATCGCTGGCGTATTTACAATTTCCGACAGCAAAAAATTATTTTTTAAAAAATTTACTATAGAAAAGGCAATCCCTGTCGTATTTAAAATTTGCTACAGTTAAAAATTTTCTACAGAAACGGCAATCCCTGGCGTATTTAAAATTTACGAGAGTAAAAAATTATTTTTTGAAACTTTACTATAGAATAGGCAATCCTTGGCATATTTAAAATTTGCGACAGTAAAAACTATTTTTTGAAAAATTAACTATAGATAAGGCAATACCTGGCATATTTAAAATTTGCGACAGTAAAAAATTATTTTTTGAAAAATTTACTATAGAAAAGGCAATCGCTGGCGAATTTAAAATTTGCGACAGTAAAAATTTATGTTTTGAAAAATTTACTGTAGTAAAGGCAATCCCTGGTGTATTTAAAATTTGCGACAGTAAAAAATTATTTTCTGTAAAATTTAGTATAGAAAAGGCAATCCCTGGCGTATTTAAAATTTGCGACAGTAAAAATTATTTTTTGAAAATTTACTATAGAAAAGGCAATCCTCGCGGTATTTAATATTTAAGACAGTAAAAAATTATTTTTTGAAAGTTTTACTATAAAAAAGGCAATCCTCGGCGTATTTAAAATTCGCGACAGCAAAAATTATTTTTTGAAAAATTAACTATAGATATGGCAATACCTGGCATATTTAAAATTTGCGACAGTAAAAAGTTATTTTTTGACAAATTTACTATAGAAAAGACAATACTCAGCGTATTTAAAATTTGCGACAGTAAAAAATTATTTTTTGAAAAATTTACTATAGAAAAGGCAATCGCTGGCGTATTTAAAATTTGCGACAGCAAAAATTATTTTTTGAAAAATTAACTATAGATATGGCAATACCTGGCATATTTAAAATTTGCGACAGTAAAAAATTATTTTTTGACAAATTTACTATAGAAAAGGCAATACTCAGCGTATTTAAAATTTGCGACAGTAAAAAATTATTTTTTGAAAAATTTACTATAGAAAAGGCAATCGCTGGCGTATTTAAAATTTGCGACTGTAATAAATAATTTTTTGACAAATTCACTATATAAAAGACAAACCCTGGCGTATATAAAATTTGCGACAGTAAAACATTATTTTTTGGAAAATTTAGTATAGTAATGGCAATCCCTGGCGTATTAAAATTTTGTGACAGTCAGAAATTTACTATAGAAAAGGCAATCCCTGGCGTATTTAAAATTTTCGACAGTAAAAAATTATTTTTTGAAAAACTTACTACAGAAAAGGCAATACCTGGATTATTTAACATTTGCGACAGTAAAACAGTATTTTTTGAAAAATTTACTGTAGAAAAGGTAATATCTGGCGTATTTAAAATTTGCAGCAGTAAAAAATTTACTATAGAAAAGGCAATCCCGGGCGTATTTAAAATTTGCTACAGTAAAAAATTATTTTTTGGCAAATTTACTATAGAAAAGGCAATCCTCAGCGTATTTAAAATTTGCTGCAGTAAAAAATTATTTTTTGAAATATTTACTATAGAAAAAGCAATCGCTGGCGTATTTAAAATTTGCGACTGTAATAAATTATTTTTTGACAAATTCACTATAGAAAAGGCAATCCCTGGCGTATTTAAAATTTGCGACAGTAAAAAATTATTTTTTGAAAAATTTACTATAGAAAAGTTAATATTCGGCGTATTTACAATTTCCGACAGTAAAAAATTATTTTTTGAAAAATTTACTACAGAAAAGGCAATAGTCGGCTTATTTAAAATTTGCGACATTTAAAAATTATTTTTTGAAAAATTTACTATATAAGAGGCAAACCCTGGCGTATATAAAATTTGCGAAAATAAAAAATTATTTTTTGGAAAATTTAGTATAGAAATGGCAATCCCTGGCGTTTTAAAAGATTGTGACAGTCAAAAATTTACTGCAGAAAAGCCAATCGCTGGCGTATTTAAAATTCGCGACAGTACAAAATTATTTTTTGAAAAATTTACTACAGAAAAGGCAATACCTGGATTATTTAACATTTGCGACAGTAAAACAGTATTTTTTGAAAAATTTACTGTAGAAAAGGTAATATCTGGCGTATTTAAAATTTGCAGCAGTAAAAAATTTACTATAGAAAAGGCAATCCCGGGCGTATTTAAAATTTGCTACAGTAAAAAATTATTTTTTGGCAAATTTACTATAGAAAAGGCAATCCTCAGCGTATTTAAAATTTGCTGCAGTAAAAAATTATTTTTTGAAATATTTACTATAGAAAAAGCAATCGCTGGCGTATTTAAAATTTGCGACTGTAATAAATTATTTTTTGACAAATTCACTATAGAAAAGGCAATCTCTGGCGTATTTAAAATTTGCGACAGTACAAAAATAGTTTTTGAAAAATTTACTATAGAAAACGCAATCCCTGGCGTATTTAAAATTTGCGACAGTAAAAAAATTACTATACAGAAGGCAATCGCTGGAGTATTTAAATATTGCGACAGTAAAGAATATTTTTTGAAAGATTTAATATAGAAAAGGCAATCATCGGCGTATTTAAAATCTGCGACAGCAAAAAATTATTTTTTAAATAATACAACAGTCGGCGTATTTAAAATTTGCGACTGTAAAAAATTTATTATAGAAAAGGCAATCCTCGGCATATTTAAAATTTGCGGCATTAAAAAATTCTTTTTTGAAAAATTTACTGTAGAAAAGGCAATCCCCGGTGTATTTAAAATTTGCGGTAGTAAAAAATTATTTTTTGTAAAATTTAGTATAGAAAAGGCAATCCCTGGAGTATTTACAATTAGCGACAGAAAAAAATTCAATATAGAAAAGGCAATCCCTGGCGTATTTAAAATTTGCGACAGTAAAAAATTATTTTTTGGAAAATTTACTATAGAAAAGGCAATCGCTGGCGTATTTAAAATTTGCGACAGTAAGAAATTATTTTTTGAAAAATTTAGTATAGAAAAGGCATTCCCTGGCGTGTTTAAAATTTGCAACACTAAAAAATTCACTACAGAAAAGGCAATGTATGGCATAGTTAAAATTTGCGACTGTAAAAATTTATTTTTGTACAAATTTACTATAGAGAACGCAATCCTCAGTGCATTTAAAATTTGCGACAGTAAAAATTTTACTATAGAAAAGGCAATCGCTGCCGTATTTAAAATTTGCGACAGTAAAAAATTCTTTTTTGAAAAATTTATTGTAGAAAAGGCAATCCCTGGAGTATTTAAAATTTGCGGCAGTAAAAAATTATTTTTTGGAAAATTTAGTATAGAAAAGGCAATCCCTGGTGTATTTAAAAGTTGCTACGGCAAAAAATTATTTTTTGAAAAATTTATTGTAGAAAAGGCAATCCCTGGTGTATTTAAAATTTGCGAAAGTAAAAAATTATTTTTTGCAAAATTTAGTATAGAAAAGGCTATCCCTGGTGTATTTACAATTTGCGACAGAAAAAAATTTAGTATAGAAAAGGCAATCCCTGGCGTATTTAAAATTTGCGACAGAAAAATTATTTTTTGGAAAATTTACTATAGAAAAGGCATTCCCTGGCGTATTTAACATTTGCGACAGTAAAAAATAATTTTTTGAAAAATTTACAATAGGAAAGCCAATGCCTAGCGTATTTAAAAGTTGCGACAGTAAAAAATTCTTTTTTGAAAGATTTACTCTAGAAAAGGCAATCCCTGGTGTATTTAAAATTTGCGATAGTAAAAAATTATTTTTTGTAAAATTTAGTATAGAAAAGGCAATCCCTGGAGTATTTACAATTAGCGACAGAAAAAAATTCAATATAGAAAATGCAATCCCTGGATTATTTAAAATTTGCGGCAGTAAAAAATGATTTTTTGAAAAATTTACTATAGAAAAAGCAAACCTCGGCGTATTTACAATTTCCGACAGTAAAAAATTATTTTTTGAAAAATTTACTATAGAAAAGGCAACAGTCGGCGTATTTAAAATTTACGACAGTAAAAAATTTATTATAGAAAATTCAATCCGTGGAGTATTTAAAATTTGCAACAGTAAAAAATGATTTTTTGAAAAATTTTCGATAGTAAAGGCAATCCTCAGCGTATTTAAAATTTGCGACAGTAAAAACTTTACTATAGAACAGGCAATTCCTGGCGTATTTAAAATTTGCGAGAGTAAAGAAGTATTTTTTTTAAAAATATACTATAGAAGGGGCAATCCTCAGCGTATTTAAAACTTGCGACAGTAAAAAATTTACTATAGAAAAGGCAATCAATGGCGTATTCAAAATTTGCGACAGTAAAAAATTATGTTTTGAAAAATTTACTATAGAAAAAGCAAACCTCGGCGTATTTACAATTTTCGACAGTAAAAAATTATTTTGTGAAAAATTTACTATAGTAAAGGCAATAGTCGGCGTATTTAAAATTTGCGACAGTAAAAAATTATTTTTTGAAAAAATTACTATAAAAAGGCAATCCAAATTTGCGACAGTAAAAAATTATTTTTTGAAAAATTTTCTATAGAAAAGGCAATCCCCTGCGTACTTAAAATTTGCGACAGTAAAAAATGATTTTTTGAAAAATTTACTATAGAAAAGGCAATCCCTGGCGTATTTAAAATTTCCGACAGTAAAAAATTATTTTTTGAAAAATTCTGTATAGAAAAGACAATCCCTGGCGTATTTAAAATTTGCTACAGTTTAAAATTTACTACAGAAAAGGCAATCCCTGGCATATTTAAAATTTGCGACTGTAAAAAATTATTTTTTGAAAAATTTACTATAGAAAAGGCAATCCTCGGAGTATTTACAATTTTCGACAGTAAAAAATTATTTTTTGAAAAATTTACTATAGTAAAGGCAATAGTCGGCGTATTTAAAATTTGCGACAGTAAAAAATTATTTTTTGAAAAATTTACTATAAAAAGGCAATCCAAATTTGCGACAGTAAAAAAATATTTTTTCAAAAATTTTGTATAGAAAAGGCAATCCCTGGCGTATTTAAAATTTGCTACAGTTTAAAATTTACTACAGAAAAGGCAATCCCTGGCATATTTAAAATTTGTGACTGTAAAAAATTATTTTTTGAAAAATTTACTATAGAAAAGGCAATCCTCGGAGTATTTACAATTTTCGACAGTAAAAAATTATTTTTTGAAAAATTTACTATAGTAAAGGCAATTGTCGGTGTATTTAAAATTTGCGAGAGTAAAAATTTATTTCTTGAAAAATTTACTGTAGAAATGGCAATCCTAAGATTATTTAAAATTTGCGACAGTAAAAAATTATTTTTTGGAAAAATTTACTATAGAAGAGGCAATCCCTGTCGTATTTCAAATTTACGTGAGTAAAAAATTATTTTTTGAAACTTTACTATAGAATAGGCAATCCTTGGCATATTTAAAATTTGCGACAGTAAGAACTATTTTTTGAAAAATTAACTATAGAAAAGGCAATACCTGGCATATTTAAAATTTGCGACAGTAAAAAATTAGTTTTTGAAAAATTTACTATAGAAAAGGCAATGGCTGGCGTATTTAAAATTTGCGACATTAAAAATTTATTTTTTGAAAAATTTACTGTAGCACAGGCAATCCCTGGTGCACTTAAAATTTGCGACAGTAAAAAATTATTTTCTGTAAAATTTAGTATAGAAAAGGCAATAGTCGGCGTATTTAAAATTTGCGACAGTAAAAAATTATTTCTTGCAAAATTTTGTATAGAAAAGGCAATCCCTGGCGTCTTTAAAATTTGCTACAGTTTAAAATTTACTACAGAAAAGGCAATCCCTGGCATATTTAAAATTTGCGACTGTAAAAAATTATTTTTTGAAAAATTTCCTATAGAAAAGTCAATCCTCGGAGTATTTACAATTTTCGACAGTAACAAATTATTTTTTGTAAAATTTACTATAGTAAAGGCAACAGTCGGCGTATTTAAAATTTGCGACAGTAAAAAATTATTTTTTGAAAAATTTACTATAGAAAAGGCAATCCCTAGCGTATTTAAAATTTGCGACAGTAAAAAATTATTTTTTGAAAAATTTACTATAAAAAAGGCAATTCCTTGCGTATTTAAAATTTGCGAGAGTAAAAAATTATTTTTTGAAAAATTTACTATAGAAAAGGTAATCCTCGGCGTATTTACAATTTCCGACAGCCAAAAAATTATTTTTTAAAAATTTATTATAGAAGAGGTAATCCCTCGCGTATTTAAAATTTGCGACAGTAAAAATTTATTTCTTGAAAAATTTACTATAGAAAAGGCAATCCTCAGATTTTTTAAAATTTGCGACAGTAAAAAATTATTTTTTGGAAAAATTTACTATAGAAGAGGCAATCCCTGTCGTATTTCAAATTTGCGAGAGTAAAAAATTATTTTTTGAAAAATTTACTATAGAAAAGGCAATCCCTGGCGTATTTAAAATTGGCGACAGTACAAAATTAGTTTTTGAAAAATTTACTATAGAAAAGGCAATCCTCAGGGTATTTAAAATTTGCGACATTAAAAAATTATTTTTGAAAAATTTACTATAGAAGAGGTAATCCTCGGCGTATTTAAAATTTGCGACAGAAAATTTTTTTTTTGAAAAATTTACTATAGAAAATGCAATCCGCAGGGTATTTAAAATTTGCGACAGTAAATATGATTTTTTGAAAAATTTACTACAGGAAAGGCAATCGCAGGCGTGTTTACAATTTCCGACAGCAAAAAAATTTTTTTTGAAAAAATTACTATAGAAAAGGCAATCCCTGGCGTATTTAAAATTTTCTACAGTTAAAAATTTTCTACAGAAACGGCAATCCCTGGCGTATTTAAAATTTTCGTGAGTAAACAATAATTTTTTGAAACTTTACTATAGAATAGGCAATCCTTGGCATATTTAAAATTTGCGACAGTAAAAACTATTTTTTGAAAAATTAACTATAGATAAGGCAATACCTGGCATATTTAAAATTGGCGACAGTAAAAAATTATTTTTTGAAAAATTTACTATAGAAAAGGCAATCGCTGGCGTATTTAAAATTTGCGACAGTAAAAATTTATTTTTTGAAAAATTTACTGTAGCAAAGGCAATCCCAGATGTATTTAAAATTTGCGACAGTAAAAAATTATTTTCTGTAAAATTTAGTATAGAAAAGGCGATCCCTGGCGTATTTAAAATTTGCGACAGTAAAAATTATTTTTTGAAAATTTACTATAGAAAAGGCAATCCTCGCGGTATTTAAAATTTGCGACAGTAAAAAATTATTTTTTGAAAATTTTACTATAGAAAAGGCAATCCCTGGCGTATTTAAACTTTGCGACAGCAAAAAATTATTTATTGAAAAATTTACTATAAAAAATGCAATCCTCGGCGTATTTAAAATTCGCGACAGCAAAAATTATTTTTTGAAGAATTAACTATAGATAAGGCAATACCTGGAATATTTAAAATTTGCGACAGTAAAAAATAATTTTTTGACAAATTTACTATAGAAAAGGCAATCCTCAGCGTATTTAAAATTTGCGACAGTAAAACATTATTTTTTGGAAAATTTAGTATAGGAATGGCAATCCCTGGCGTATTAAAATTTTGTGACAGTCAGAAATTTACTATAGAAAAGGCAATCCCTGGCGTATTTAAAATTTTCGACAGTAAAAAATAATTTTTTGAAAAATTTATTACAGAAAAGGCAATACCTGGATTATTTAACATTTGCGACATTAAAACAGTATTTTTTGAAAAATTTACTGTAGAAAAGGTAATATCTGGCATATTTAAAATTTGCAGCAGTAAAAAATTTACTATAGAAAAGGCAATCCCTGGCGTATTTAAAATTTGCGACAGTAAAAAATTATTTTTTGAAAAATTTACAATAGAAAAGTTAATATTCGGCGTATTTACAATTTCCGACAGTAAAAAATTATTTTTTGAAAAATTTACTATAGAAAAGGCAATAGTCGGCTTATTTAAAATTTGCGACATTTAAAAATTATTTTTTGATAAATTTACTACATAAAAGGCAAATCCTGGCGTATATAAAATTTGCGACAATAAAGAAATTATTTTTTGGAAAATTTAGTATAGAAATGGCAATCCCTGGCGTATTAAAAGATTGTGACAGTCAAAAATTTACTGCAGAAAAGCCAATCGCTGGCGTATTTAAAATTTGCGAGAGAAAAAAATTATTTTTTGAAAAATTTACTATAGAAAAGGCAATTTCTGGCGTATTTAAAATTTGCGACAGTACAAAATTAGTTTTTGAAAAATTTACTATAGCAAAGGAAATCCCTGGCGTATTTAAAATTTGCGACAGTAAAAAAATTACTTTACAGAAGGCAATCGCTGATGTATTTAAATATTGCGACAGTATAGAATATTTTTTGAAAGATTTAATATAGAAAAGGCAATCCTCGGCGTATTTACAATCTACGACAGCAAAAACTTATTTTTTAAATAATACAACAGTCGGCGTATTTAAAATTTGCGACTGTAAAAAATTTATTATAGAAAAGGCAATCCTCGGCATATTTAAAATTTGCGGCATTAAAAAATTCTTTTTTGAAAAATTTACTGTAGAAAAGGTAATCCCCGGTGTATTTAAAATTTGCGATGGTAAAAAATTATTTTTTGTAAAATTTAGTATAGAAAAGGCAATCCCTGGAGTATTTACAATTTTCGACAGAAAAAAATTCAATATAGAAAAGGCAATCCCTGGCGTATTTAAAATTTGCGACAGTAAAAAATTATTTTTCGGAAAATTTACTATAGAAAAGGCAACCGCTGGCGCATTTAAAATTTGCGACAGTGAAATATTACTTTTTGAAAAATTTACTATAGAAAATGCAATCCCTGGCGTATTTAAAATTTGCGACAGTAAGAAATTATTTTTTGAAAAATTTAGTATAGAAAAGGCATTCCCTGACGTGTTTAAAATTTGCAACACTAAAAAATTCACTACAGAAAAGGCAATGTATGGCATAGTTAAAATTTTCAATTTTTTAATAAAATATTATTTTTCGAAAAATTTACTACAGAAAAGGCAATCCCTGGCGTATTAAAATTTACGACAGTTAAAAATTTACTACAGATAAGGCAATCCCTGGCATATTTAAAATTTGCGACAGAAAAATTTATTTTTGTAAAATTTTACTATAGAAAAGGCAATCCTCAGCTTATTTAAAATTTGCGACAGTAAAAAATTATTTTTTGAAAAATTTACTATAGAAAAGGCAATCCTCGGAGTATTTACAATTTTCGACAGTAAAAAATTATTTTTTGAAAAATTTACTATAGTAAAGGCAATAGTCGGCGTATTTAAAATTTGCGACAGTAAAAAATTATTTTTTGAAAAATTTACTATAAAAAGGCAATCCAAATTTGCGACAGTAAAAAGTTATTTTTTGAAAAATTTTCTATAGAAAAGGCAATCCCCTACGTACTTAAAATTTGCGACAGTAAAAAATGATTTTTTGAAAAATTTACTATAGAAAAGGCAATCCTCGGAGTATTTACAATTTTCGACAGTAAAAAATTATTTTTTGAAAAATTTACTATAGAAAAGGCAATAGTCGGCGTATTTAAAATTTGCGACAGTAAAAAATTATTTTTTGAAAAATTTTCTATAAAAAGGCAATCCAAATTTGCGACAGTAAAAAATTATTTTTTGAAAAATTTTCTATAGAAAAGGCAATCCCCTGCGTACTTAAAATTTGCGACAGTAAAAAATGATTTTTTGAAAAATTTACTATAGAAAAGGCAATCCTCGGATTATTTACAATTTTCGACAGTAAAAAATTATTTTTTGAAAAATTTACTATAGAAAAGGCAATAGTCGGCGTATTTAAAATTTGCGACAGTAAAAAATTATTTTTTGAAAAATTTTGTATAGAAAAGGCAATCCCTGGCGTATTTAAAATTTGCTACAGTTTAAAATTTACTACAGAAAAGACAATCCCTGTTATATTTAAAATTTGCGACTGTAAAAAATTATTTTTTGAAAAATTTACTATAGAAAAGGCAATCCTCGGAGTATTTACTATTTTCGAGAGTAAAAAATTATTTTTTGAAAAATTTTCTATAGTAAAGCAATAGTCGGCGTATTTAAAATTTGCGACAGTAAAAAATTATTTTTTGAAAAATTTACTATAAAAAGGCAATCCAAATTTGCGACAGTAAAAAATTATTTTTTGAAAAATTTTCTATAGAAAAGGCAATCCCCTGCGTACTTAAAATTTGCGACAGTAAAAAATGATTTTTTGAAAAATTTACTATAGAAAAGGCAATCCCTGGCATATTTAAAATTTGCGACAATTAAAAATTTACTACAGAAAATGCAATCCCTGGTATATTTAAAATTTGCGACTGTAAAAAATTATTTTTTGAAAAATTTACTATAGAAAAACCAATCCTCGGAGTATTTACAATTTTCGACAGTAAAAAATTATTTTTTGAAAAATTTACTATAGAAAAGGCAATAGTCGGCGTATTTAAAATTTGCGACAGAAAAAATTATTTTTTGAAAAATTTTCTATAAAAAGGCAATCCAAATTTGCGACAGTAAAGAATTATTTTTTGAAAAATTTACTATAGAAAAGGCAATCCTCGGAGTATTTACAATTTTCGACAGTAAAAAATTATTTTTTGAAAAATTTACTATAGAAAAGGCAATAGTCGGCATATTTAAAATTTGCGACAGTAAAAAATTATTTTTTGAAAAATTTTCTATAAAAAGGCAATCCAAATTTGCGACAGTAAAAAATTATTTTTTGAAAAATTTTCTATAGAAAAAGCAATCCCCTGCGTACTTAAAATTTGCGACAGTAAAAAATGATTTTTTGAAAAATTTACTATAGCGAAGGCAATCCTCGGAGTATTTACAATTTTCGACAGTAAAAAATTATTTTTTGAAAAATTTACTATAGAAAAGTCAATAGTCGGCGTATTTAAAATTTGCGACAGTAAAAAATTATTTTTTGAAAAATTTTGTATAGAAAAGGCAATGCCTGGCGTATTTAAAATTTGCTACAGTTTAAAATTTACTACAGAAAAGGCAATCCCTGGCATATTTAAAATTTGCGACTGTAAAAAATAATTTTTTGAAAAATTTACTATAGAAAAAGCAATCCTCGGAGTATTTACAATTTTCGACAGTAAAAAATTATTTTTTGAAAAATTTACTATAGTAAAGGTAATAGTCGGCGTTTTAAAATTTGCGACAGTAAAAAATTATTTTCTGAAAAATTTACTATAAAAAGGCAATCCAAATTTGCGACAGTAAAAAATTATTTTTTGAAAAATTTTCTATAGAAAAGGCAATCCCCTGCGTACTTAAAATTTGCGACAGTAAAAAATGATTTTTTGAAAAATTTACTATAGAAAAGGCAATCCTCGGAGTATTTACAATTTTCGACAGTAAAAAATTATTTTTTGAAAAATTTACTATAGAAAAGGCAATAGTCGGCGTATTTAAAATTTGCGACAGTAAAAAATTATTTTTTGAAAAATTTTGTATAGAAAAGGCAATCCCTGGCGTATTTAAAATTTGCTACAGTTTAAAATTTACTACAGAAAAGACAATCCCTGTTATATTTAAAATTTGCGACTGTAAAAAATTATTTTTTGAAAAATTTACTATAGAAAAGGCAATCCTCGGAGTAGTTACTATTTTCGAGAGTAAAAAATTATTTTTTGAAAAATTTTCTATAGTAAAGGCAATAGTCGGCGTATTTAAAATTTTCGACAGTAAAAAATTATTTTTTGAAAAATTTACTATAAAAAGGCAATCCAAATTTGCGACAGTAAAAAAATTATTTTTTGAAAAATTTTCTATAGAAAAGGCAATCCCCTGCGTACTTAAAATTTGCGACAGTAAAAAATGATTTTTGAAAAATTTACTATAGAAAAGGCAATCCCTGGCATATTTAAAAATTTGCGACAATTAAAAATTTACTACAGAAAATGCAATCCCTGGTATATTTAAAATTTGCGACCGTAAAAATTTATTTTTGTAAAAATAGTACTATAGAGGAGGCAATCCTCAGCGTATTTAAAATTTGCGACAGTAAAAAATTTACTATAGAAAAGGCCATCACTGGTGTATTTAAAATTTGCGACAGTAAAAAAATATTTTTTGAAAAATTTACTATAGCAAAGGTAATCCTCGGCGTACCTACAATTTCCGACAAGTATAAAATTATTTTTTTAAAAATTTAATATAGAAAGGCAATCCCTGGCGTATTTAAAACTTGCGAGAGTAAAAAATAATTTTTTTGAAAAATTTACTATAGAAGAGGCAATCCCTGCCGTATTTAAAATTTGCGAGAGTAAAAAATTATTTTTTGAAAAATTTACTATAGAAAAGGCAATTCCTGGCGTATTTAAAATTTGCGACAGTACAAAATTAGTTTTTGAAAAATTTACTATAGAAAAGGCAATCCTCAGTGTATTTAAAATTTGCGACAGTAAAAAATTATTTTTTGAAAAATTTACTATAGAAGAGGTAATCCTCGGCGTATTTAAAATTTGCGACAGAAAAAATTTTTTTTGAAAAATTTACTATAGAAAAGGCAATCCTCAGGGTATTTAAAATTTGCGACAGTAAAAAATTATTTTTTGAAAAATTTACTATAGGAAAGGCAATCGCTGGCGTATTTACAATTTCCGACAGCAAAAAATTATTTTTTGAAAAATTTACTATAGAAAAGGCAATCCCTGGCGTATTTAAAATTGCTACAGTTAAAAATTTTCTACAGAAAACGGCAATCCCTGGCGTATTTAAAATTTACGAGAGTAAAAAATTATTTTTTGAAACTTTACTAAAGAAGAAGCAATCCTTGGCATATTTAAAATTTGCGACAGTAAAAACTATTTTTTGAAAATTAACATAGATAAGGCAATACCTGGCATATTTAAAATTTGCAACAGTAAAAAATTATTTTTGAAAAATTTACTATAGAAACGGCAATCGCTTGTAATCGACAGTAAAAAATTATTTTCTGTAAAATTTAGTATAGAAAAGGGCATTCCCTGGCGTATTTAAAATTTGCGACAGTAAAAATTATTTTTTGAAAATTTACTATAGAAAAGGCAATCCTCGCGGTATTTAAAATTTGCGACAGTAAAAAAATTATTTTTTGAAAATTTTACTATAGAAAAGGGCAATCCCTGGCGTATTTAAAATTTGCGACAGCAAAAAATTATTTTTTGAAAAATTTAACTATAAAAAAGGCAATCGTCGGGGTATTTAAAATTTGCGACAGTAAAAAATTATTTTCTGTAAAATTTAGTATAGAAAAGGCATTCCCTGGCGTATTTAAAATTTGCGACAGTAAAAATTATTTTTTGAAAATTTACTATGGAAAAGGCAATCCTCGCGGTATTTAAAATTTGCGACAGTAAAAAATTATATTTGAAAGTTTTTACTATAAAAAGGTATAGAAATGGCAATCCCTGGCGTATTAAAGTTTTGTGATAGTCAAAAATTTACTATAGAAAAGGCAATCCCTGGCGTATTTAAAATTTTCGACAGTAAAAAATTATTTTTTGAAAATTTACTACAGAAAAGGCAATACCTGGATTATTTACATTTGCGACAGTAAAACAGTATTTTTTGAAAAATTTATTGTAGAAAAGGGTAATATCTGGCGTATTTAAAATTTGCAGCATTAAAAGATTTACTATAGAAAAGGCAATACCTGGCGTATTTAAAATTTGCGACTGTAATAAATTATTTTTTGACAAATTCACTATTGAAAAGGCAATCCCTGGCGTATTTAAAATTTGCGAAAGTAAAAAATTATTTTTTAAAAAATTACTATAAAAAAGTTAATATTCGGCGTATTTTACAATTTCCGACAGTAAAAAATTATTTTTTGAAAAATTTACTATAGAAAAGGCAATAGTCGGCTTATTTAAAATTTGCGACATTTAAAAATTATTTTTTGAAAAATTTACTATATAAAAGGCAAACCCTGGCGTATATAAAATTTGCGAAAATAAAAAATTATTTTTGCAAAATTTAGTATAGAAATGGCAATCCCCTGGCGTATTAAAAGATTGTGACAGTCAAAAATTTACTGCAGAAAAGCCAATCGCTGGCGTTTTTAAAATTTGCGACAGTAAAAAATTATTTTTTGGAAAAATTTACTATAGAATAGGCAGTCCCTGGCGTATTTTCAATTTGCGACAGTAAAAAAATTACTATACAGAAGGCAATCGCTGGAGTATTTAAATATTGTGACAGTAAAGAATATTTTTTGAAAGATTTAATATAGAAAAGGCAATCCTCGGCGTATTTAAAATCTGCGAGAGCAAAAAATTATTTTTTAAATAATACAATAGTCGGCGTATTTAAAATTTGCGACTGTAAAAAATTTATTATAGAAAAGGAAATCCTCGGCATATTTAAAATTTGCGGCATTAAAAAATTCTTTTTTGAAAAATAATTTACTGTAGAAAAGGCAATCCCCGGTGTATTTAAAATTTGCGATAGTAAAAAATTATTTTTTGTAAAATTTAGTATAGAAAAGGCAATCCCTTGAGTATTTACAATTAGCGACAGAAAAAAATTCAATATAGAAAAGGCATTCCCTGGCGTATTTAAAATTTGCGACAGTAAAAAAATTATTTTTTGGAAAATTTACTATAGAGAAGGCAATCGCTGGCGTATTTAAAATTTGCGACAGTAAGAAATTATTTTTTGAAAAATTTAGTATAGAAAAGGCATTCCCTTGCGTGTTTAAAATTTGCAACACTAAAAAATTCACTACAGAAAACGCAATGTATGGCATATATAAAATTTGCGACTGTAAAAATTTATCTTTGTACAAATTTACTATAGAGAAGGCAATCCTCAGTGCAATTTAAAATTTGCGACAGTAAAAAATTTAGTATAGAAAAGGCAATCTCTGCCGTATTTAAAATTTGCGACAGTAAAAAATTCTTTTTTGAAAAATTTATTGTAGAAAAGGCAATCCCTGGTGTATTTAAAATTTGCGACAGTAAAAAATTATTTTTTGTAAAATTTAGTATAAAAAAGGCAATCCCTGGCGTATTTAAAAGTTGCTACAGCAAAAAAATTATTTTTGAAAAATTTATTGTAGAAAAGGCAATCCCTGGTGTATTTAAAATTTGCCAAAGTAAAAAATTATTTTTTGCAAAATTTAGTATAGAAAAGGCTATACCTGGTGTATTTACAATTTGCGACAGGAAAAAAATTTACTATAGAAAAGGCAATCGCTGGCGTATTTAAAATTTACGACAGAAAAAAAATATGTTTTGGAAAATTTACTATAGAAAAGGCATTCCCTGGCGTATTTAACATTTTTGACAGTAAAAAATTGTTTTTTGAAAAATTTACTATAGAAAAGCCATTGCCTAGCTTATTTAAAAGTTGCGACAGTAAAAAATTCTTTTTTGAAAGATTTACTGTAGAAAAGGCAATCCCTGGTGTATTTAAAATTTGAGACAGTAAAAATTATTTTTTGTAAAATTTAGTATAGAAAAGGCAATCCCAGGCATATATAAAACTTGCGGCAGTAAAAGATTATCTTTTTAAAAATTTCCTATAGAAAAGGCAATCCCTGGATTATTTAAAATTTGCGGCAGTAAAAAATGATTTTTTGAAATATTTACTATAGAAAAAGCAATCCTCGGCGTATTTACAATTTCCGACCGTAAAAAATTTACTATAGAAAAGGCAACAGTCGGCGTATTTAAAATTTGCGACAGTAAAAAATTTATTATAAAAAATGCAATCCGTGTAGTATTTAAAATGTGCAACAGTAAAAAATGATTTTTTGAAAAATTTTCGTTAGTAAAGCAATCCTCAGCGTATTTAAAATTTGCGACAGTAAAAACTTTACTATAGAACAGGCAATCCCTGGAGTATTTAAAATTTGCGAGAGTAAAAAAGTATTTTTTTAAAAATATACTATAGAAGGGGCAATCCTCAGCGTATTTAAAATTTGCGACAGTAAAAAATTTACTATAGAAAAGGCAATCACTGGCGTATTCAAATTTGCGACAGTAAAAAATTATTTTTAGAAAAATTTACTATAGAAAACGCAATCCCTGGCGTATTTAAAATTTGCTACAGTTTAAAATTTACTACAGAGAACGCAATCCCTGGCATATTTAAAATTTGCGACTGTAAAAAATTATTTTTTGAAAAATTTACTATAGAAAAGGCAATCCTCGGAGTATTTACAATTTTCGACAGTAAAAATTATTTTTTGAAAAATTTACTATAGAAAAGGCAATAGTCGGCGTATTTAAAATTTGCGACAGTAAAAAATTATTTTTTGAAAAATTTTGTATAGAAAAGGCAATCCCTGGCTTATTTAAAATTTGCTACAGTTTAAAATTTACTACAGGAAAGACAATCCCTGGCATATTTAAAATTTGCGACTGTAAAAAATTATTTTTTGAAAAATTTTCTATAGTAAAGGCAATAGTCGGCGTATTTAAAATTTGCGACAGTAAAAAAATTATTTTTTTGAAATATTTTCTATGAAAAGGCAATCCAAATTTGCGACAGTAAAATTTATTTTTGAAAAATTTACTATAGAAAAAGGCAATCCCTGGCATATTTAAAATTTGCGACAGTTAAAAATTTACTACAGAAAATGCAATTCCTGGTATATTTAAAATTTGCGACCGTAAAAATTTATTTTTGTAAAAATTTACTATAGAGGAGGCAATCCTCAGCGTATTTAAAATTTGCGACAGTAAAAAATTTACTATAGAAAAGGCCATCACTGGTGTATTTAAAATTTGCGACAGTAAAAAAATATTTTTTGAAAAATTTACTATAGCAAAGGTAATCCTCGGCGTATCTACAATTTCCGACAGTATAAAATTATTTTTTAAAAAATTTAATATAGAAAGGCAATCCCTGGCGTATTTAAAACTTGCGAGAGTAAAAAATAATTTTTTTGAAAAATTTACTATAGAAGAGGCAATCCCTGCCGTATTTAAAATTTGCGAGAGTAAAAAATATTTTTTGAAAAATTTACTATAGGAAAGGCAATCCCTGGCGTATTTAAAATTTGCGACAGTACAAAATTAGTTTTGAAAAATTTACTATAGAAAAGGCAATCCTCAGGGTATTTAAAATTTGCGACAGTAAAAAATTATTTTTTGAAAAATTTACTATAGAAGAGGTAATCCTCGGCGTATTTAAAATTTGCGACAGAAAAATTTTTTTATTGAAAAATTTACTATAGAAAAGGCAATCCTCAGGGTATTTAAATTTGCGACAGTAAAAATTATTTTTTGAAAAATTTACTATAGGAAATGCAATCGCTGGCGTATTTACAATTTCCGACAGCAAAAAATTATTTTTGAAAAATTTACTATAGAAAAGGCAATCCCTGGAGTATTTAAAATTTGCTACAGTTAAAAATTTTCTACAGAAACCGCAATCCCTGGCGTATTTAAAATTTACGAGAGTAAAAAATTATTTTTTGAAACTTTACTATAGAATAGGCAATCCTTGGCATATTTAAAATTTGCGACAGTAAAAACTATTTTTTGAAAAATTAACATAGATAAGGCAATACCTGGCATATTTAAAATTTGCGACAGTAAAAAATTATTTTTTGAAAAATTTACTATAGAAAAGGCAATCGCTGGCGTATTGAAAATTTGCGACAGTAAAAATTTATTTTTTGAAAAATTTACTGTAGTAAAGGCAATCCCTGGCGTATTTAAAATTTGCGACAGTAAAAAATTAGTTTTTTGACAAATTTACTATAGAAAAGGCAATCCTCAGCGTATTTAAAATTTGCGACAGTAAAAAAATTATTTTTTGAAAAATTTACTATAGAAAAAGCAATCGCTGGCGTATTTAAAATTTACGACTGTAATAAAATTGTTTTTTGATAAATTCACTATAGAAAAGGCAATCCCTGGCGTATTTAAAATTTGCGAAAGTAAAAAATTATTTTTTGAAAAATTTACTATAGAAAAGTTAATATTCGGCGTATTTACAATTTCCGACAGTAAAAAATTATTTTTTGAAAAATTTACTATAGAAAAGGCAATAGTCGGCTTATATAAAATTAGCGACATTTAAAAATTATTTTTTGAAAAATTTACTATATAAAAGGCAAACCCTGGCGTATATAAAATTTGCGAAAATAAAAAATTATTTTTTGGAAAATTTAGTATAGAAATGGCAATCCCTGGCGTATTAAAAGATTGTGACAGTCAAAAATTTACTGCAGAAAAGCCAATCGCTGGCGTATTTAAAATTTGCGACAGTAAAAAATTATTTTTTGGAAAAATTTACTATAGAAGAGGCAGTCCCTGGCGTATTTCAAATTTGCGAGAGTAAAAAATTATTTTTTGAAAAATTTACTATAGAAAAGGCAATCTCTGGCGTATTTAAAATTTGCGACAGTACAAAATTAGTTTTTGAAAAATTTACTATAGAAAAGGCAATCCCTGGCGTATTTAAAATTTGCGACAGTAAAAAAATTACTATACAGAAGGCAATCGCTGGAGTATTTAAATATTGCGAAAGTAAAAAATTATTTTTTGAAAAATTTACTATAGAAAAGTTAATATTCGGCGTATTTACAATTTCCGACATTAAAAAATTATTTTTTGAAAAATTTACTATAGAAAAGGCAATAGTCGGCTTATTTAAAATTTGCGACATTTAAAAATTATTTTTTGAAAAATTTACTATATAAAAGGCAAACCCTGGCGTATATAAAATTTGCGAAAATAAAAAATTATTTTTTGGAAAATTTAGTATAGAAATGGCAATCCCTGGCGTATTAAAAGATTGTGACAGTCAAAAATTTACTGCAGAAAAGCCAATCGCTGGCGTATTTAAAATTTGCGACAGTAAAAAATTATTTTTTTGGAAAAATTTACTATAGAAGAGGCAGTCCCTGGCGTATTTCAAATTTGCGAGAGTAAAAAATTATTTTTTGAAAAATTTACTATAGAAAAGGCAATCCTCGGCGTATTTAAAATTTGCGAGAGCAAAAAAATTATTTTTAAATAATACAACAGTCGGCGTATTAAAAAATTTGCGACTGTAAAAAATTTATTATAGAAAAGGAAATCCTCGGCATATTTAAAATTTGCGGCATTAAAAAATTCTTTTTTGAAAAATTTACTGTAGAAAAGGCAATCCCCGGTGTATTTAAAATTTGCGATAGTAAAAAATTCTTTTTTGTAAAATTTAGTATAGAAAAGGCAATCCCTGGAGTATTTACAATTAGCGACATAAAAAAATTAAATATAGAAAAGGCATTCCCTGGCGTATTTAAAATTTGCGACAGTAAAAAATTATTTTTTGGAAAATTTACTATAGAAAAGGCAATCGCTGGCGTATTTAAAATTTGCGACAGTAAGAAATTATTTTTTGAAAAATTTAGTGTAGAAAAGGCATTCCCTGGCGTGTTTAAAATTTGCAACACTAAAAAATTCACTACAGAAAAGGCAATGTATGGCATAGTTAAAATTTGCGACTGTAAAAATTTATTTTTGTACAAATTTACAATAGAGAAGGCAATCCTCAGTGCATTTAAAATTTGCGACCGTAAAAAATTTACTATAGAAAAGGCAATCGCTGCCGTGTTTAAAATTTGCGACAGTAAAAAATTCTTTTTTGAAAAATTTATTGCAGAAAAGGCAATCCCTGGTGTATTTTAAATTTGCGACAGTAAAAAATTATTTTTTGTAAAACTTAGTATAGAAAAGGCAATCCCTGGCGTATTTAAAAGTTGCTACAGCAAAAAATTATTTTTTGAAAAATTTATTGTAGAAAAGGCAATCCCTGGTGTATTTAAAATTTGCGAAAGTAAAAAATTATTTTTTGGAAAATTTACTATAGAAAAGGCATTCCCTGGCGTATTTAACATTTTTGACAGTAAAAAATAATTTTTTGAAAAATTTACTATAGAAAAGTCATTGCCTAGCGTATTTAAAAGTTGCGACAGTAAAAAATTCTTTTTTGAAAGATTTACTGTAGAAAAGGCAATCCCTGGTATATTTAAAATTTGCGACAGTAAAAATTATTTTTTGTAAAATTTAGTATAGAAAAGGCAATCCCAGGCATATATAAAACTTGCGGCAGTAAAAGATTATCTTTTTAAAAATTTCCTATAGAAAAGGCAATCCCTGGATTATTTAAAATTTGCGGCAGTAAAAAATGATTTTTTGAAAATTTACTATAGAAAAAGCAATCCTCGGCGTATTTACAATTTCCGACAGTAAAAAATTTTTTTTGAAAAATTTACTATAGAAAAGGCAACAGGCGGCGTATTTAAAATTTGCGACAGTAAAAAATTTATTATAGAAAATGCAATCCGTGGAGTATTTAAAATGTGCAACAGTAAAAAATGATTTTTTGAAAAATTTTCGATAGTAAAGGCAATCCTCAGCGTATTTAAAATTTGCGACAGTAAAAACTTTACTATAGAACAGGCAATCCCTGGCGTATTTAAAATTTGCGAGAGTAAAAAAGTATTTTTTTAAAAATATACTATAGAAGGGGCAATCCTCAGCGTATTTAAAATTTGCGACAGTAAAAAATTTACTATAGAAAAGGCAATCACTGGCGTATTCAAAATTTGCGACAGTAAAAAATTATTTTTTGAAAAATTTACTATAGAAAAGGCAATCCCTGGCGTATTTAAAATTTGCTACAGTTTAAAATTTACTATAGAAAACGCAATCCCTGGCATATTTAAAATTTGCGACTGTAAAAAATTATTTTTTGAAAAATTTACTATAGAAAAGGCAATCCTCGGAGTATTTACAATTTTCGACAGTAAAAAATTATTTTTTGAAAAATTTACTATAGTAAAGGCAATAGTCGGCGTATTTAAAATTTGCGACAGTAAAAAATTATTTTTTAAAAAATTTACTATAAAAAGGCAATCCAAATTTGCGACAGTAAAAAATAATTTTTTCAAAAATTTTGTATAGAAAAGGCAATCCCTGGCGTATTTAAAATTTGCAACAGTTTAAAATTTACTACAGAAAAGGCAATCCCTGGCATATTTAAAATTTGCGACTGTAAAAAATTATTTTTTGAAAAATTTACTATAGAAAAGGCAATCCTCGGAGTATTTACAATTTTCGACAGTAAAAAATTATTTTTTGAAAAATTTACTATAGAAAAGGCAATAGTCGGCGTATTTAAAATTTGCGACAGTAAAAAATTATTTTTTGAAAAATTTTGTATAGAAAAGGCAATCCCTGGGTTATTTAAAATTTGCTACAGTACACAATTAGTTTTTGAAAAATTTACTATAGAAAAGGCAATCCTCAGGTTATTTAAAATTTGCGATATTAAAAAGTTATTTTTTGAAAAATTTACTATAGAAGAGGTAATCCTCGGAGTATTTACAATTTTCGACAGTAAAAAATTATTTTTGAAAAATTTACTATAGTAAAGGCAATAGTCGGTTTATTTAAAATTTGCGACAGTAATAAATTATTTTTTGAAAAATTTACTATAAAAAGGCAATCCAAATTTGCGACAGTAAAAAATTATTTTTGAAAAATTTTCTTTAGAAAAGGCAATCCCCTGCGTACTTAAAATTTGCGACAGTAAAAAATGATTTTTTTGAAAAATTTACTATAGAAAAGGCAATCCCTGGCGTATTTAAAATTTGCGACAGTAAAAAATTATTTTTTGAAAAATTTACTATAGAAAACGCAATTCCTTGCGTATTTAAAATTTGCGACAGTAAAAAATTATTTTTTGAAAAATTTACTATAGAAAAGGTAATCCTCGGCGTATTTACAATTTCCAACAGCAAAAAATTATCTTTTAAAAGTTTATTATAGAAGAGGTAATCCCTCGCGTATTTAAAATTTGCGACAGTAAAAATTTATTTCTTGAAAAATTGACTATAGAAAAGGCAATCCTCAGATTATTTAAAATTTGCGACAGTAAAAAATTATTTTTTGGAAAAATTTACTATAGAAGAGGCAATCCCTGTCGTATTTCAAATTTGCGAGAGTAAAAAATTCTTTTTTGAAAAATTTACTATAGAATAGGCAATCCCTGGCGTATTTAAAATTTGCGACAGTACAAAATTAGTTTTTGAAAAATTTACTGTAGAAAAGGCAATCCTCAGGGTATTTAAAATTTACGATATTAAAAAATTATTTTTTGAAAAATTTACTATAGAAGAGGTAATCCTCGGCGTATTTAAAATTTGTGACAGAAAAAAAAATTGTTTTGAAAAATTTACTATAGAAAAGGCAATCCTCAGGGTATTTAAAATTTGCGACAGTAAAAAATTATTTTTTGAAAAATTTACTATAAGAAAGGCAATCGCTGGCGTATTTACAATTTCCGACCGCAAAAAATTATTTTTTGAAAAAATTACTATAGAAAAGGCAATCCCTGGCGTATTTAAAATTTGCTACAGTTAAAAATTTTCTACAGAAACGGCAATCCCTGGCGTATTTAAAATTTACGTGAGTAAAAAATTATTTTTTGAAACTTTACTATAGAATAGGCAATCCTTGGCATATTTAAAATTTGCGACAGTAAAAACTATTTTTTGAAAAATTAACTATAGATAAGGCAATACCTGGCATATTTAAAATTTGCGACAGTAAAAAATGAGTTTTTGAAAAATTTACTATAGAAAAGGCAATCGCTGGCGTATTTAAAATTTGCGACAGTAAAAATTTATTTTTTGAAAAATTTACTGTAGCAAAGGCAATCCCTGGTGTATTTAAAATTTGCGACAGTAAAAAATTATTTTCTGTAAAATTTAGTATAGAAAAGGCAATAGTCGGCGTATTTAAAATTTGCGACAGTAAAAAATTATTTTTTGCAAAATTTTGTATAGAAAAGGCAATCCCTGGCGTATTTAAAATTTGCTACAGTTTAAAATTTACTACAGAAAGCGCAATCCCAGGCATATTTAAAATTTGCGACTGTAAAAAATTATTTTTTGAAAAATTTACTATAGAAAAGGCAATCCTCGGAGTATTTACAATTTTCGACAGTAAAAAATTATTTTTTGAAAAATTTACTATAGTAAAGCCAACAGTCGGCGTATTTAAAATTTGCGACAGTAAAAAATTATTTTTTGAAAAATTTACTATAAAAAGGCAATCCAAATTTGCGACAGTAAAACATTATTTTTTGAAAAATTTTCTTTAGAAAAGGCAATCCCCTGCGTACTTAAAATTTGCGGCAGTAAAAAATAATTTTTTGAAAAATTTTCTATAGAAAAGGCAATCCCTAGCGTATTTAAAATTTGCGACAGTAAAAAATTATTTTTTGAAAAATTTACTATAGAAAAGGCAATTCCTTGCGTATTTAAAATTTGCGACAGTAAAAAATTATTTTTTGAAAAATTTACTATAGAAAAGGTAATCCTAAGCGTATTTACAATTTCCGACAGCAAAAAATTATTTTTTAAAAATTTTTTATATAAGAGGTAATCCCTCGCGTATTTAAAATTTGCGAAAGTAAAAATTTATTTCTTTAAAAATTTACTATAGAAAAGGCAATCCTCAGATTTTTAAAATTTGCGACAGTAAAAAATTATTTTTTGGAAAAATTTACTATAGAAGAGGCAAACCCTGTCGTATTTCAAATTTGCGAGAGTAAAAAATTATTTTTTGAAAAATTTACTATAGAAAAGGCATTCCCTGGCGTATTTAAAATTTGCGACAGTACTAAATTAGTTTTTGAAAAATTTACTATAGAAAAGGCAATCCTCAGGGTATTTAAAATTTGCGACATTAAAAAACTATTTTTTGAAAAATTTACTATAGAAGAGGTAATCCTCGGCGTATTTAAAATTTGGGACAGAAAAAATTTTTTTTTGAAAAATTTACTATAGAAATGGCAATCCTCAGGGTATTTAAAATTTGCGACAGTAAAAAATTATTTTTGAAAAATTTACTATAGGAAAGGCAATCGCAGGCGTATTTACAATTTCCGACAGCAAAAAATTATTTTTTGAAAAAATTACTATAGAAAAGGCAATCCCTGGCGTATTTAAAATTTGCTACAGTTAAAAATTTTCTACAGAAAAAGGCAATCCCTGGCGTATTTAAAATTTTCGTGAGTAAAAAATAATTTTTTGAAACTTTACTATAGAATAGGCAATCCTTGGCATATTTAAAATTTGCGACAGTAAAAACTATTTTTTGAAAAATTAACTATAGATAAGGCAATACCTGGCATATTTAAAATTTGCGACAGTAAAAAATTATTTTTTGAAAAATTTACTATAGAAAAGGCAATAGCTGGCGTATTTAAAATTTGCGACAGTAAAAATTTATTTTCTGAAAAATTTACTGTAGCAAAGGCAATCCCTGATGTATTTAAAATTTGCGACAGTAAAAAATTATTTTCTGTAAAATTTAGTATAGAAAAGGCAATCCCTGGAGTATTTAAAATTTGCGACAGTAAAAATTATTTTTTGAAAATTTACTATAGAAAAGGCAATCCTCGCGGTATTTAAAATTTGCGACAGTAAAAAATTATTTTTTGGAAATTTTACTATAGAAAAGGCAATCCCTGGCGTATTTAAAATTTGCGACAGCAAAAAATTATTTGTTGAAAAATTTACTATAAAAAAGGCAATCCTCGGGGTATTTAATATTTGCGACAGTAAAAAATTATTTTTTGAAAGTTTTACTATAAAAAAGGCAATCCTCGGCGTATTTAAAATTCGCGACAGCAAAAATTATTTTTTGAAAAATTAACTATAGATAAGGCAATACCTGGTATATTTAAAATTTGAGACAGTAAAAAATTATTTTTTGAAAAATTTACTACAGAAAAGGCAATACCTGGATTATTTAACATTTGCGACATTAAAACAGTATTTTGTGAATAATTTACTGTAGAAAAGGTAATATCTGGCGTATTTAAAATTTGCAGCAGTAAAAAATTTACTATAGAAACGGCAATCCCTGGCGTATTTAAAATTTGCGACAGTAAAAAATTATTTTTTGACAAATTTACTATAGAAAAGGCAATCCACAGCGTATTTAAAATTTGCGACAGTAAAAAATTATTTTTTGAAAAATTTACTATAGAAAAGGCAATCGCTGCCGTATTTAAAATTTGCGACTGTAATAAATTATTTTTTGACAAATTCACTATAGAAAAGGCAATCCCTGGCGTATTTAAAATTTGCGACAGTAAAAAATTATTTTTTGAAAAATTTACAATAGAAAAGTTAATATTCGGCGTATTTACAATTTCCGACAGTAAAATATTATTTTTTGAAAAATTTACTATAGAAACGGCAATAGTCGGCTTAATTAAAATTTGCGACATCTAAAAATTATTTTTTGATAAATTTACTATATAAAAGCAAACCCTGGCCTATATAAAATTTGCGACAATAAAAAAATAATTTTTTGGAAAATTTAGTATAGAAATGACAATCCCTGGCGTATTAAAAGATTGTGACAGTCAAAAATTTACTGCAGAAAAGCCAATCGCTGGCGTATTAAAAATTTGCGACAGTAAAAAATTATTTTTTGGAAAAATTTATTATGGATAAGGCAATCCCTGGCGTATTTAAAATTTGCGACAGCAAAAAATTATTTGTTGAAAAATTTACTATAAAAAAGGCAATCCTCGGGGTATTTAATATTTGCGACAGTAAAAAATTATTTTTTGAAAGTTTTACTATAAAAAAGGCAATCCTCGGCGTATTTAAAATTCGCGACAGCAAAAATTATTTTTTGAAAAATTAACTATAGATAAGGCAATACCTGGCATATTTAAAATTTGAGACAGTAAAAAATTATTTTTTGAAAAATTTACTACAGAAAAGGCAATACCTGGATTATTTAACATTTGCGACATTAAAACAGTATTTTGTGAATAATTTACTGTAGAAAAGGTAATATCTGGCGTATTTAAAATTTGCAGCAGTAAAAAATTTACTATAGAAACGGCAATCCCTGGCGTATTTAAAATTTGCGACAGTAAAAAATTATTTTTTGACAAATTTACTATAGAAAAGGCAATCCACAGCGTATTTAAAATTTGCGACAGTAAAAAATTATTTTTTGAAAAATTTACTATAGAAAAGGCAATCGCTGCCGTATTTAAAATTTGCGACTGTAATAAATTATTTTTTGACAAATTCACTATAGAAAAAGCAATTTCTGGCGTATTTAAAATTTGCGACAGTACAAAATTAGTTTTTGAAAAATTTACTATAGAAAAGGCAATGCCTGGCGTATTTAAAATTTGCGACAGTAAAAAAATTACTATACAGAAGGCAATCGCTGGCGTATTTAAATATTGCGACAGTATAGAATATTTTTTGAAAGATTTAATATAGAAAAGGCAATCCGCGGCGTATTTAAAATCTGCGACAGCAAAAAATTATTTTTTAAATAATACAACAGTCGGCGTATTTAAAATTTGCGACTGTAAAAAATTTATTATAGAAAAGGCAATCCTCGGCATATTTAAAATTTGCGGCATTATCAAATTCTTTTTTGAAAAATTTACTGTAGAAAAGGTAATCCCCGGTGTATTTAAAATTTGCGATAGTAAAAAATTATTTTTTGTAAAATTTAGTATAGAAAAGGCAATCCCTGGAGTCTTTACAATTTTCGACAGAAAAAAATTCAATATAGGAAAGGCAATCCCTGGCGTATTTAAAATTTGCGACAGTAAAAAATTATTTTTTGGAAAATTTACTATAGAAAAGGCAATCGCTGGCGTATTTAAAATTTGCGACAGTGAAATATTACTTTTTGAAAAACTTACTATAGAAAATGCAATCCCTGGCGTATTTAAAATTTGCGACAGTAAGAAATTATTTTTTGAAAAATTTAGTATAGAAAAGGCATTCCCTGACGTGTTTAAAATTTGCAACACTAAAAAATTCACTACAGAAAAGGCAATGTATGGCATAGTTAAAATTTGCGACTGTAAAAATTTATTTTTGTACGAATTTACTATAGAGAAGGCAATCCACAGCGCATTTAAAATTTGCGACAGTAAAAAATTTACTATAGAAAAGGCAATCGCTGCCGTATTTAAAATTTGCGAAAGTAAAAAATTATTTTTTGCAAAATTTAGTATAGAAAAGGCTATCCCTGGCATATTTAAAATTTGCGACAGTTAAAAATGATTTTTTGAAAAATTTACTATAGAAAAGGCAATCGCTGGCGTATTTAAAATTTGCGACAGTAAAAAATTCTTTTTTGAAAGATTTACTGTAGAAAAGGCAATCCCTGGTGTATTTAAAATTTGCGACAGTAAAAATTATTTTTTGTAAAATTTAGTATAGAAAAGGCAATCCCAGGCATATATAAAATTTGCGGCAGTAAAAAAATTACTATACAGAAGGCAATCGCTGGCGTATTTAAATATTGCGAGAGTATAGAATATTTTTTGAAAGATTTAATATAGAAAAAGCAATCCTCGGCGTATTTAAAATCTGCTACAGCAAAAAATTATTTTTTAAATAATACAACAGTCGGCGTATTTAAAATTTGCGACTGTAAAAAATTTATTATAGAAAAGGCAATCCTCGGCATATTTAAAATTTGTGGCATTACAAAATTCTTTTTTGAAAAATTTACTGTAGAAAAGATAATCCCCGGTGTATTTAAAATTTGCGATAGTAAAAAATTATTTTTTGTAAAATTTAGTATAGAAAAGGCAATCCCTGGAGTATTTACAATTTTCGACAGAAAAAATTCAATATCGGAAAGGCAATCCGTGGCGTATTTAAAATTTGCGACAGTAAAAAATTATTTTTTGGAAATTTTACTATATAAAAGGCAATCGCTGGCGTATTTAAAATTTGCGACAGTGAAATATTACTTTTTGAAAAACTTACTATAGAAAATGCAATCCCTGGTGTATTTAAAATTTGCCACAGTAAGAAATTATTTTTTGAAAAATATAGTATAGAAAAGGCATTCCCTGACGTGTTTAAAATTTGCAACACTAAAAAATTCACTACAGAAAAGGCAATGTATGGCATAGTTAAAATTTGCGACTGTAAAAATTTATTTTTGTACGAATTTATAATAGAGAAGGCAATCCACAGCGCATTTAAAATTTGCGACAGTAAAAAATTTACTATAGAAAAGGCAATCGCTGCCGTATTTAAAATTTGCGACAGTAAAAAATTCTTTTTTGAAAAATTTATTGTAGAAAAGGCAATCCCTGGTGTATTTAAATTTTGCGACAGTAAAAAATTATTTTTTGTAAAATTTAGTATAGAAAAGGCAATCCCTGGCGTATTTAAAAGTTGCCACAGCAAAAAATTATTTTTTGAAAAATTTATTGTAGAAAAGGCAATCCCTGGTGTATTTAAAATTTTCGACAGTAAAAAATTCTTTTTTGAAAGATTTACTGTAGAAAAGGCAATCCCTGGTGTATTTAAAATTTGCGACAGTAAAAATTATTTTTTGTAAAATTTAGTATAGAAAAGGCAATCCCAGGCATATATAAAATTTGCGGCAGTAAAAGATTATCTTTTTAAAAATTTCCTATAGAAATGGAAATCGCTGGATTATTTAAAATTTGCGGCAGTAAAAAATGATTTTTTGAAAAATTTACTATTGAAAAAGCAATCCTCGGCGTATTTACAATTTCCGACAGTAAAAAATTATTTTTTGAAAAATTTACTATAGAAAAGGCAATCGCTGCCGTATTTAAAATTTGCGACTGTAATAAATTATTTTTTGACAAATTCACTATAGAAAAGGCAATCCCTGGCGTATTTAAAATTTGCGACAGTAAAAAATTATTTTTTGAAAAATTTACAATAGAAAAGTTAATATTCGGCGTATTTACAATTTCCGACAGTAAAATATTATTTTTTGAAAAATTTACTATAGAAAAGGCAATAGTCGGCTTAATTAAAATTTGCGACATTTAAAAATTATTTTTTGAAAAATTTAGTATAGAAAAGGCATTCCCTGACGTGTTTAAAATTTGCAACACTAAAAAATTCACTACAGAAAAGGCAATGTATGGCATAGTTAAAATTTGCGACTGTAAAAATTTATTTTTGTACGAATTTACTATAGAGAAGGCAATCCACAGCGCATTTAAAATTTGCGACAGTAAAAAATTTACTATAGAAAAGGCAATCGCTGCCGTATTTAAAATTTGCGAGAGTAAAAAATTTTTTTTTGAAAAATTTATTGTAGAAAAGGCAATCCCTGGTGTATTTAAATTTTGCGACAGTAAAAAATTATTTTTTGTAAAATTTAGTATAGAAAAGGCAATCCCTGGCGTATTTAAAGGTTGCCAAAGCAAAAAATTATTTTTTGAAAAATTTATTGTAGAAAAGGCAATCCCTGGTGTATTTAAAATTTGTGAAAGTAAAAAATTATTTTTTGCAAAATTTAGTATAGAAAAGGCTATCCCTGGCATATTTAAAATTTGCGACAGTTAAAAATGATTTTTTGAAAAATTTACTATAGAAAAGGCAATCGCTGGCGTATTTAAAATTTGCGACTGTAATAAATTATTTTTTGACAAATTCACTATAGAAAAGGCAATCCCTGGCGTATTTAAAATTTGCGACAGTAAAAAATTATTTTTTGAAAAATTTACAATAGAAAAGTTAATATTCGGCGTATTTACAATTTCCGACAGTAAAATATTATTTTTTGAAAAATTTACTATAGAAAAGGCAATAGTCGGCTTAATTAAAATTTGCGACATTTAAAAATTATTTTTTGATAAATTTACTATATAAAAGCAAACCCTGGCGTATATAAAATTTGCGACAATAAAAAAATAATTTTTTGGAAAATTTAGTATAGAAATGACAATCCCTGGCGTATTAAAAGATTGTGACAGTCAAAAATTTATTGCAGAAAAGCCAATCGCTGGCGTATTTAAAATTTGCGACAGCAAAAAATTATTTTTTGGAAAAATTTATTATGGAAGAGGCAATCCTTGGCGTATTTCAAAATTGCGAGAGTAAAAGATTATTTTTCGAAAAATTTACTATAGAAAAGGCAATCGCTGCCGTATTTAAAATTTGCGACTGTAATAAATTATTTTTTGACAAATTCACTATAGAAAAGGCAATCCCTGGCGTATTTAAAATTTGCGACAGTAAACAATTCTTTTTTGAAAAATTTATTGTAGAAAAGGCAATCCCTGGTGTATTTAAATTTTGCGACAGTAAAAAATTATTTTTTGTAAAATTTAGTATAGAAAAGGCAATCCCTGGCGTATTTAAAAGTTGCCACAGCAAAAAATTATTTTTTGAAAAATTTATTGTAGAAAAGGCAATCCCTGGTGTATTTAAAATTTTCGACAGTAAAAAATTCTTTTTTGAAAGATTTACTGTAGAAAAGGCAAACCCTGGCTTATTTAAAATTTGCGACAGTAAAAAATTATTTTTTGAAAAATTTTGTATAGAAAAGGCAATCCCTGGTGTATTAAAAATTTGCTACAGTTTAAAATTTACTACAGAAAAGGCAATCCCTGGCATATTTAAAATTTGCTACTGTAAAAAATTATGTTTTGAAAAATTTACTATAGAAAAGGCAATCCTCGGAGTATTTACAATTTTCGACAGTAAAAAATTATTTTTTGAAAAATTTACTATAGTAAAGGCAATAGTCGGCGTATTAAAAATTAGTGACAGTAAAAATTATTTTTTGAAAAATTTTCTATAGAAAAGGCAATCCCCTGCGTACTTAAAATTTGCGACAGTAAAAAATGATTTTTTGAAAAATTTACTATAGAAAAGGCAATCCCTTGCGTATTTAAATTTTGCGACAGTAAAAAATTATTTTTTTGAAAAATTTACTATAGAAAAGGCAATCCTCGGCGTATTTACAATATCCGAAAGTCTAAAATTATTTTTTGAAAAATTTACTATAGAAGAGGCAATCCATGGCTTATTTAAAACTTCCGACAGTAAAATATTATTTTTCGAAAAATTTACTACAGAAAAGGCAATCCCTGGCGTATTTAAAATTTACGACAGTTAAAAATTTACTACAGATAAGGCAATCCCTGGCATAGTTAAAATTTGCGACAGTAAAAATTTATTTTTGTAAAAATTTACTATAGAAAAGGCAATCCTCAGCGTATTTAAAATTTGCGACAGTAAAAAATTATTTTTTTAAAAATTTAGTATAGAAAAGGCAATCCTCGGAGTATTTATAATTTTCGACAGTAAAAAATTATTTTTTGAAAAATTTACTATAGTAAAGGCAATAGTCGGCGTATTTAAAATATGCGACAGTAAAAAATTATTTTTTGAAAAATTTACTATAAAAATGCAATCCAAATTTGCGAGAGTAAAAAATTATTTTTTGAAAAATTTTCTATAGAAAAGGCAATCCCCGGCGCACTTAAAATTTGCGACAGTAAAAAATGATTTTTTGAAAAATTTACTATAGAAAAGGCAATCCCTGGCGTATTTAAAATTTGCTACAGCTTAAAATTTACTACAGAAAAGGCAATCCCTGGCATATTTAAAATTTGCGACTGTAAGAAATTATTTTTTGAAAAATTTAATATAGAAAAGGCAATCCTCGGAGTATTTACAATTTTCGACAGTAAAAAATTATTTTTTGAAAAATTTACCATAGTAAAGGCAATAGTCGGCGTATTTAAAATTTCCGACAGTAAAAAATTATTTTTTGAAAAATTTACTATAAAAAGGCAATCCAAATTTGCGACAGTAAAAAATTATTTTTTGAAAAATTTTGTATAGAAAAGGCAATTCCTGGCGTATTTAAAAATTGCTACAGTTTAAAATTTACTGCAGATAAGGCAATCCCTGGCATATTTAAAATTTGCGACTGTAAAAATTATTTTTTGAAAAATTTACTTTAGAAAAGGCAATCCTCGGAGTATTTACAATTTTCGACAGTAAAAAATTATTTTTTGAAAAATTTATTATAGAAAAGGCAATAGTCGGCGTATTTAAAATTTGCGACAGTAAAAAACAATTTTTTGAAAAATTTTGTATAGAAAAGGCAATCCCTGGTGTATTTAAAATTTGCTACAGTTTAAAATTTACTACAGAAAAGGCAATCCCTGGCATATTTTAAATTTGCGACTGTAAAAAATTTTTTTTTGAAAAATTTGCTATAGAAAAGGCAATCCTCGGAGTATTTACAATTTTCGACAGTAAAAAATTATTTTTTAAAAAATTTACTATAGTAAAGGCAATAGTCGGCGTATTTAAAATTTGCGACAGTAAAAAATTATTTTTTGAAAAATTTACTATAAAAAGGCAATCCAAATTTGCGACAGTAAAAAATTATTTTTTGAAAAATTTTCTATAGAAAAGGCAATCCATTGCGTACTTAAAATTTGCGACAGTAAAAAATGATTTTTTGAAAAATTTACTATAGAAAAGGCAATCCCTGGCGTACTTAAAATTTGCGACAGTTAAAAATTTACTACAGAAAAGGCAATCCCTGGTATATTTAAAATTTGCGACCGTAAAAATTTATTTTTGTAAAAATTTACTATAGAGGAGGCAATCCTCAGCGTATTTAAAATTTGCGACAGTAAAAAATTTACTATAGAAAAGGCAATCACTGGTGTATTTAAAATTTACGACAGTAAAAAATTATTTTTTGAAAAATTTACTATAGAAAAGGTAATCCTCGGCGTATTTACAATTTCCGACAGTATAAAATTATTTTTTAAAAAATTTAATATAGAAAGGCAATCCCTGGCGTATTTAAAATTTGCGAGAGTAAAAAATAATTTTTTTGAAAAATTTACTATAGAAGAGGCAATCCCTGCCGTATTTAAAATTTGCGACAGTAACAAATTATTTTTTAAAAAATTTACTATAGAAAAGGCAATCCTCAGTGTATTTAAAATTTGCGACAGCAAAAAATTATTTCTTAAAAATTTATTATAGAAGAGGTAATCCCACGCGTATTTAAAATTTGCGACAGTAAAAATTTATTTCTTGAAAAATTTACTATAGAAAAGGCAATGCTCAGATTATTTAAAATTTGCGACAGTAAAAAATTATTTTTTTGGAAAAATTTACTATAGAAGAGGCAATCCCTGGCGTATTTCAAATTTGCGAGAGTAAAAAATTATTTTTTGAAAAATTTACTATAGAAAAGGCAATCCCTGGCGTATTTAAAATTTGCGACAGTACAAAATTAGTTTTTGAAAAATTTACTATAGAAAAGGCAATCCTTGGGGTATTTAAAATTTGCGACAGTAAAACGTTATTTTTTGAAAAATTTACTATAGAAGAGGTAATCCTCGGCGTATTTAAAATTTGCGACAGAAAAAATGTTTTTTTGAAAAATTTACTATAGAAAAGGCAATCCTCAGGGTATTTAAAATTTGCGACAGTAAAAAATTATTTTTTGAAAAACTTACTATAGGAAAGGCAATCGCTGGCGTATTTACAATTTCCGACAGCAAAAAATTATTTTTTGAAAAATTTACTATAGAAAAGGCAATCCCTGGCGTATTTAAAATTTGCTACAGTTAAAAATTTTCTACAGAAACGGCAATCCCTGGCGTATTTAAAATTTACGAGAGTAAAAAATTATTTTTTGAAACTTTACTATAGAAAACGTAATCCTCGGCCTATTTACAATTTCCGACAGTATAAAATGATTTTTTAAAAAATTTAATATAGAAAGGCAATCCCTGGCGTATTTAAAATTTGCGAGAGTAAAAAATAATTTTTTTGAAAAATTTACTATAGAAGAGGCAATCCCTGCCGTATTTAAAATTTGCGACAGTAACAAATTATTTTTTAAAAAATTTACTATAGAAAAGGCAATCCTCAGTGTATTTAAAATTTGCGACAGCAAAAAATTATTTTTTAAAAATTTATTATAGAAGAGGTAATCCCACGCGTATTTAAAATTTGCGACAGTAAAAATTTATTTCTTGAAAAATTTACTATAGAAAAGGCAATCCTCAGATTATTTAAAATTTGCGACAGTAAAAAATTTACTATAGAAGAGGCAATCCTTGGCGTATTTCAAATTTGCGAGAGTAAAAAATTATTTTTTGAAAAATTTACTATAGAAAAGGCAATCCCCGGCGTATTTAAAATTTGCGACAGTACAAAATTAGTTTTTGAAAAATTTACTATAGAAAAGGCAATCCTTAGGGTATTTAAAATTTGCGACAGTAAAAAAATATTTTTTGAAAAATTTACTATAGAAGAGGTAATCCTCGGCGTATTTAAAATTTGCGACAGAAAAATTTTTTTTTTGAAAAATTTACTATAGAAAAGGCAATCCTCAGGGTATTTAAAATTTGCGACAGTAAAAAATTATTTTTTGAAAAATTTACTATAGGAAAGGCAATCGCTGGCGTATTTACAATTTCCGACAGCAAAAAATTATTTTTTGAAAAATTTACTATAGAAAAGGCAATCCCTGGCGTATTTAAAATTTGCTACAGTTAAAAATTTTCTACAGAAACGGCAATTTCTGGCCTATTTAAAATTTACGAGAGTAAAAAATTATTTTTTGAAACTTTACTATAGAATAGGCAATCGTTGGCATATTTAAAATTTTCGACAGTAAAAACTATTTTTTGAAAAATTAACTATAGATAAGGCAATAACTGGCATATTTAAAATTTGCGACAGTAAAAAATTATTTTTTGAAAAATTTACTATAGAAAAGGCAATCCCTGGCGTATTTAAAATTTGCGACAGTAAAAATTATTTTTTGAAAATTTACTATAGAAAAGGCAATCCTCGCGGTATTTAAAATTTGCGACAGCAAAAAATTATTTTTTGAAAAATTTACTATAAAAAAGGCAATCCTCGGGGTATTTAATATTTGCGACAGTAAAAAATTATTTTTTGAAAGTTTTACTATAAAAAAGGCAATCCTGGGCGTATTTAAAATTCGCGACAGCAAAAATTATTTTTTGAAAAATTAACTATAGATAAGGCAATAACCTGGCATATTTAAAATTTGCGACAGTAAAAAATTCTTTTTGAAAAATTTATTATAGAAAATGCAATCGTTGGCGTATTTAAAATTTGCGGCAATAAAAAATTATTTTTTGAAAAATTTACTGTAGAAAAGGCAATCCCTGGTGTATTTAAAATTTGCGACAGTAAAAAATTATTTTCTGTAAAATTTAGTATAGAAAAGGCAATCCCTGGCATATTTAAAATTTGCGACAGTAAAAATTATTTTTTGAAAAATTTACTATAGAAAAGGCAATCCTCGCGGTATTTAAAATTTGCGACAGTAAAAAATTATTTTTCGAAAAATTTACTATAGAAAAGGCAATACCTGGCGTATTTAAAATTTGCGACGGTAAAAAATTATTTATTGAAAAATTTACTATAGAAAAGCAATTCTACGGGAATTTAAAATTTGCGAAAGCAAAAAATTATTTTTTGAAAAATTTACTATAAAAAAGGCAATCCTCGGGGTATTTAATATTTGCGACAGTAAAAAATTATTTTTCGAAAGTTTTACTATAAAAAAGGCAATCGTCGGCGTATTTAAAATTCGCGACAGCAAAAATTATTTTTTGAAATATTAACTATAGATAAGGCAATACTTAGCGTATTTAAAATTTGCTACAGTTAAAAATTTTCTACAGAAACGGCAATCCCTGGCGTATTTAAAATTTACGAGAGTAACAAATTATTTTTTGAAACTTTACTATAGAAGAGGCAATCCTTGGCATATTTAAAATTTGCGACAGTAAAAACTATTTTTTGAAAAATTAACTATAGATAAGGCAATAACTGGCATATTTAAAATTTTCGACAGTAAAAAATTCTTTTTGAAAAAAATATAATAGAAAAGGCAGTCGTTGGCGTATTTAAAATTTGCGACAATAAAAAATTATTTTTTGAAAAATTTACTGTAGAAAAGGCAATCCCTGGTGTATTTAAAATTTGCGACAGTATAAAATTATTTTCTGTAAAATTAGTATAAATTATTTTTTGAAAGGCAATACATGGCATATTTAAAATTTCCGACAGTAAAAAATTATTTTTTAAAAAATTCACTATAGAAAAGGCTATCGCTGGCGTATTTAAAATTTGCGACAGTAAAAATTTATTTTTTGAAAAATTTACTGTAGAAAAGGCAATCCCTGGTGTATTTAAAATTTGCGACAGTAAAAAATTATTTTCTGTAAAATTTAGTATAGAAAAGGCAATCCCTGGCGTATTTAAAATTTGCGACAGTAAAAAATTATTTTTTGAAAAATTTACTATAGAAAAGGCAATCCTCGGTGTATTTAAAATTTGCGACAGTAGAAAATTGTTTTTTGACAAATTTACTATAGAAAAGGCAATCCTCGGCGCATTTAAAATTTACGACAGTACAAAATTATTTTTTGAAAAATTTACTATAGAAAAGGCAATACTCAGCGTATTTAAAATTTGCGACAGTAAAAAATTATTTTTTGCAAAATTTTCTATAGAAAAGGCAATGGCTGGCGTATTTAAAATATGCGACTGTAATAAATTATTTTTTGACAAATACTATAGCAAAGGCAATCCCTGGCGTATTAAAAATTTGCGACAGTAAAAAAATTACTATAGAAAAGGCAATCCCTGGCGTATTTAAACATTGCGGCAGTAAAGAATAATTTTTGAAACATTTAATATAGAAAAGGCAATCCTAGGCGTATTTAAAATTGACGACAGTAAAAAATTATTTTATGATAAATTTACTATATAAAAGACAAACCCTGGCGTATATAAAATTTGCGACAGTAAAAAATTATTTTTTGGAAAATTTAGTATAGAAATGGCAATCCCTGGCGTATTAAAAGATTGTGACAGTCAGAAATTTACTAGAAAATGCAGTCCCTGGCGTATCTAAAATTTTCGACAGTAAAAAATTATTTTTTGAAAAATTTACTACAGAAAAGGAAATACCTGGGTTATTTAACATTTTCGACAGTAAAACAGTATTTTTTGAAAAATTTACTGTAGAAAAGGTAATATCTGGCGTATTTAAAATTTGCAGCAGTAAAAAATTTACTATAGAAAAGGCAATCCCTGGCGTATTTAAAATTTGCGACAGTAAAAAATTATTTTTTGACAAATTTACTATACAAAAGGCAATCCCCAGCGTATTTAAAATTTGCGACAGTAAAAAATTATTTAATGAAAAATTTACTATAGAAAAGGCAATCGCTGGCGTATTTAAAATTTGCGACTGTAATAAATTATTTTTTTACAAATTCACTATAGAAAAGGCAATCCCTGGTGTATTTAAAATTTGCGACAGTAAAAAATTATTTTTTGAAAAAATTTACTATAGAAAAGTTAATATTCGGCGTATTTATAACTTCCGACAGTAAAAAATTTTTTTTTGAAAATTTACTATAGAAAAGGCAATAGTCGGCTTATTTAAAATTTGCGACATTTAAAAATTATTTGTTGATAAATTTACTATATAAAAGGCAAAACCTGGCGTATATAAAAATTTGCGACAGTAAAAAATTATTTTTTGGAAAATTTAGTATAGAAATGGCAATCCCTGGCGTATTAAAAGATTGTGACAGTCAAAAATTTACTACAGAAATGAAATCGCTGGCGTATTTAAAATTTGCGACAGTAAACATTTATTTTTTGAAAAATTTACTATAGAAAAGGCAATCCTCAGCGCATTTAAAATTTGCGACAATAAAAAATTATTTTTTGAAAAATTTACTATAGAAAAGGCAATCGTTGGCGAATTTAAAATTTGCGACTGTAATAAATTATTTTTTGACAAATTTACTATAGAAAAGGCAATCCCTGGCGTATATAAAATTTGCGACAGTAAAAAATTATTTATTGAAAAATTTTACTATAGAAAAGGCAGTATTCGGCGTATTTACAATTTCCGACAGTAAAAAATTATTTTTTGACAAATTTACTCTAGAAAAGCCAATCATCGGCATATTTAAAATTTGCGACAGTAAAAAATGATTTTTTGAAAAATTTAATATAGAAAACGCAAACCCTGGCGTATTTATAATTTGCGACAGTAAAAAAATCATTTTTTGAAAAATTTACTATAGAAAATCAATCCCTGGCGTATTTAAAATTTGCGACAGTAAAAAATCATTTTTTGAAAAATTTACTATAGAAAAGGCAATCTTCGGCGTATTTACAATTTGCGACAGTAAAATATTATTTTTTGATAAATTTACTATAGAAAAGGCAATAGTCGGCATATTTAAAATTTGCGACAGTAAAAAATTATTTTTTAAAAATTTGGTATAGAAAAGGCAATCCGTGGAGCATTTAAAATTTGCAACAGTAGAAAATCCTTTTTTGAAAATTTTACTGTAGAAAAGGCAATCCCTGTTGTATTTCAAATTTGCGACAGTAAAAAATTATTTTTTGAAAAATTTACTACAGAAAAGGCAATCCCTGGCGTATTTAAAATTTGCGACAGTAAAAAATTATTTTTTGAACAATTTACTATAGAAAAGGGCAATCCCTGGCGTATTTAAATAATGCGACAGTAAAGAATATTTTTTGAAAGATTTAATATAGAAAAGGCAAACCTCGGCGTATTTAAAATCTGCGACATTAAAAAATTCTTTTTTGAAAAGTTTACTGTAGAAATGGCAATCCCTGGTGTATTTAAAATTTGCGACAGTAAAAAAATTATTTTTTGTATGATTTAGTATAGAAAAGGCAATCCCTTGGGTATTTAAAATTTGCGACAGAAAAAAAATCACTATAGAAAAGGTAATTCCTGGCGTATTTAAAATTTGCGACAGTAAAAAATTATTTTTTGGAAAATTTACTATAGAAAAGGTAATACCTGGCATATTTAAAATTTGCAACAGTAAAAAATTTACTATAGAAAGGGCAATCCCTGGCGTACTTAAAATTTGCGACAGTAAAAAATTTACTATAGAAAAGGGAACCGTCGGCATATTTAAAATTTGCGACAGGTAAAAAATGATTTTTAGAAAAATTTAATATAGAAAACGCAAGCCCTGGCGTATTTAAAATTTGCGACAGTAAAAATTTACTATAGAAAAGGCAATCTCTGGCGTATTTAAAATTTGCGACAGTAAAAAAATTGCTACACAGAAGGCAATTGCTGGCGTATTTAAATATTGCGACAGTAAAGAATATTTTTTGAAAGATTTAATATAGAAATGGCAATCCCTGGCGTATTTAAAATTTGCGACAGTAAAAAATTATTTTTTGAAAAACTAACAATATAAAAAGCAATCTCTTGCGTATTTAAAATTTGCGAGAGTAAAAAATTATTTTTTGAAAAATTTACTATAGAAAAGGCAATCCCTGGCGTATTTAAAATTTGCGACAGTACAAAATTAGTTTTTGAAAAATTTACTATAGAAAAGGCAATCCTCAGATTATTTAAAATTTGCGACAGTAAAAAATTATTTTTTTGGAAAAATTTACTATAGAAGAGGCAATCCCTGGCGTATTTCAAATTTGCGAGAGTAAAAAATTATTTTTTGAAAAATTTACTATAGAAAAGGCAATCCCTGGCGTATTTAAATTTGCGACAGCACAAAATTAGTTTTTGAAAAATTTACTATAGAAAAGGCAATCCCTAGGGTATTTAAAATTTGCGACAGTAAAACAGTATTTTTTTGAAAAAAAAAATTTACTATAGAAGAGGTAATCCTCGGCGTATTTAAAATTTGCGACAGAAAAAATTTTTTTTTGAAAAATTTACTATAGAAAAGGCAATCCTCAGGGTATTTAAAATTTGCGACAGTAAAAAATTATTTTTAGAAAAACTTACTATAGGAAAGGCAATCGCTGGCGTATTTACAATTTCCGACAGCAAAAAATTATTTTTTGAAAAATTTACTATAGAAAAGTCAATCCCTGGCGTATTTAAAATTTGCTACAGTTAAAAATTTTCTACAGAAACGGCAATCCCTGGCGTATTTAAAATTTACGAGAGTAAAAAATTATTTTTTGAAAACTTTACTATAGAAAAGGTAATCCTCGGCGTATTTACAATTTCCGACAGTATAAAAATGATTTTTTAAAAAATTTAATATAGAAAGGCAATCCCTGGCGTATTTAAAATTTGCGAGAGTAAAAAATAATTTTTTTGAAAAATTTACTATAGAAGAGGCAATCCCTGCCGTATTTAAAATTTGCGACAGTAACAAATTATTTTTTAAAAAATTTACTATAGAAAAGGCAATCCTCAGTGTATTTAAAATTTGCGACAGCAAAAAATTATTTTTTAAAAATTTATTATAGAAGAGGTAATCCCACGCGTATTTAAAATTTGCGACAGTAAAAATTTATTTCTTGAAAAATTTACTATAGAAAAGGCAATCCTCAGATTATTTAAAATTTGCGACAGTAAAAAATTATTTTTTTGGAAAAAATTTACTATAGAAGAAGCAATCCTTGGCGTATTTCAAATTTGCGAGAGTAAAAAATTATTTTTTGAAAAAATATACTATAGAAAAGGCAATCCCTGGCGTATTTAAAATTTGCGACAGTACAAAATTAGTTTTTGAAAATATACTATAGAAAAGGCAATCCTTAGGGTATTTAAAATTTGCGACAGTAAAAAATTATTTTTTGAAAAATTTACTATAGGAAAGGCAATCGCTGGCGTATTTACAATTTCCGACAGCAAAAAAATTATTTTTGAAAAATTTACTATAGAAAAGGCAATCCCTGGCGTATTTAAAATTTGCTACAGTTAAAAATTTTCTACAGAAACGGCAATTCCTGGCCTATTTAAAATTTACGAGAGTAAAAAATTATTTTTTGAAACTTTACTATAGAATAGGCAATCCTTGGCATATTTAAAATTTGCGACAGTAAAAACTATTTTTTGAAAAATTAACTATAGATAAGGCAATAACTGGCATATTTAAAATTTGCGACAGTAAAAAATTATTTTTTGAAAAATTTACTATAGAAAAGGCAATCCCTGGCGTATTTAAAATTTGCGACAGTAAAATTATTTTTTGAAAATTTACTATAGAAAAGGCAATCCTCGCTGTATTTAAAATTTGCGACAGTAAAAAATTATTTTTTGAAAATTTTACTATAGAAAAGGCAATCCCTGGCGTATTTAAAATTTGCGACAGCAAAAAATTATTTTTTGAAAAATTTACTATAAAAAAGGCAATCCTCGGGGTATTTACTATTTGCGACAGTAAAAAATTATTTTTTGAAAGTTTTACTATAAAAAAGGCAATCCTGGGCGTATTTAAAATTCGCGACTGCAAAAATTATTTTTTGAAAATTTAACTATAGATAAGGCAATAACCTGGCATATTTAAAATTTGCGACAGTAAAAAAGTCTTTTTGAAAAATTTATTATAGAAAATGCAATCGTTGGCGTATTTAAAATTTGCGGTAATAAAAAATTATTTTTTGAAAAATTTACTGTAGAAAAGGCAATCCCTGGTGTATTTAAAATTTGCGACAGTAAAAAATTATTTTCTGTAAAATTTAGTATAGAAAAGGCAATCCCTGGCGTATTTAAAATTTGCGACAGCATAAATTATTTTTTGAAAAATTTACTATAGAAAAGGCAATCCTCGCGGTATTTAAAATTTGCGACAGTAAAAAATTATTTTTCGAAAAATTTACTATAGAAAAGGCAATACCTGGCGTATTTAAAATTTGCGGTAAAAAATTATTTATTGAAAAATTTACTATAGAAAAGCAATTCTACGGGTATTTAAAATTTGCGACAGCAAAAAAATTATTTTTTGAAAAATTTACTATAAAAAAGGCAATCCTCGGGTATTTAAAATTCGCGATAGCAAAAATTATTTTTTGAAATATTAACTATAGATAAGGCAATACTCAGCGTATTTAAAATTTGCTACAGTTAAAAATTTTCTACAGAAACGGCAATCCCTGGCGTATTTAAAATTTACGAGAGTAACAAATTATTTTTTGAAACTTTACTATAGAATAGGCAATCCTTGGCATATTTAAAATTTGCGACAGTAAAAACTATTTTTTGAAAAATTAACTATAGATAAGGCAATAACTGGCATATTTAAAATTTTCGACAGTAAAAAATTCTTTTTGAAAAAAATATTATAGAAAAGGCAATCGTTGGCGTATTTAAAATTTGCGACAATAAAAAATTATTTTTTGAAAAATTTACTGTAGAAAAGGCAATCCCTGGTGTATTTAAAATTTGCGACAGTAAAAAATTATTTTCTGTAAAATTAGTATAAATTATTTTTTGAAAGGCAATACATGGCATATTTAAAATTTGCGACAGTAAAAAATTATTTTTTAAAAAATTCACTATAGAAAAGGCTATCGCTGGCGTATTTAAAATTTGCGACAGTAAAAATTTTTTTTTTTTTGAAAAATTTACTGTAGAAAAGGCAATTCCTGGTGTATTTAAAATTTGCGACAGTAAAAAATTATTTTCTGTAAAATTTAGTATAGAAAAGGCAATCCCTGGCGTATTTAAAATTTGCGACAGTAAAAAATTATTTTTTGAAAAATTTACGATAGAAAAGGCAATCCTCGGCGCATTTAAAATTTACGACAGTACAAAATTATTTTTTGAAAAATTTACTATAGAAAAGGCAATACTCAGCGTATTTAAAATTTGCGACAGTAAAAAAATTATTTTTTGCAAAATTTACTATAGAAAAGGCAATGGCTGGCGTATTTAAAATTGCGACTGTAATAAATTATTTTTTGACAAATTCACTTATAGCAAAGGCAATCCCTGGCGTATTTAAAATTTGCGACAGTAAAAAAATTACTATAGAAAAGGCAATCCCTGGCGTATTTAAACATTGCGGCAGTAAAGAATAATTTTTGAAACATTTAATATAGAAAAGGCAATCCTAGGCGTATTTGAAATTGACGACAGTAAAAATTATTTTATGATAAATTTACTATATAAAAGACAAACCCTGGCGTATATAAAATTTGCGACAGTAAAAAATTATTTTTTGGAAAATTTAGTATAGAAATGGCAATCCCTGGCGTATTAAAAGATTGTTGACAGTCAGAAATTTACTATAGAAAATGCAGTCCCTGGCGTATCTAAAATTTTCGACAGTAAAAAATTATTTTTGAAAAATTTACTACAGAAAAGGCAATACCTGGATTATTTAACATTTTCGACAGTAAAACAGTATTTTTTGAAAAATTTACTGTAGAAAAGGTAATATCTGGCGTATTTAAAATTTGCAGCAGTAAAAAATTTACTATAGAAAAGGCAATCCCTGCGTATTTAAAATTTGCGACAGTAAAAAATTATTTTTTGACAAATTTACTATAGAAAAGGCAATCCTCAGCGTATTTAAAATTTGCTTCAGTAAAAAATTATTTATTGAAAAATTTACTATAGAAAAGGCAATCGCTGGCGTATTTAAAATTTGCGACTGTAATAAATTATTTTTTTACAAAGTCACTATAGAAAAGGCAATCCCTGGAGTATTTAAAATTTGCGACAGTAAAAAATTATTTTTTGAAAAATTACTATAGAAAAGTTAATATTCGGCGTATTTATAACTTCCGACAGTAAAAAATTTTTTTTTTGAAAAATTTTACTATAGAAAAGGCAATAGTCGGCTTATTTAAAATTTGCGACATTTAAAAATTATTTGTTGATAAATTTACTATATAAAAAGGCAAACCCTGGCGTATATAAAATTTGCGACAGTAAAAAATTATTTTTTGGAAAATTTAGTATAGAAATGGCAATCCCTGGCGTATTAAAAGATTGTGACAGTCAAAAATTTACTACAGAAATGAAATCGCTGGCGTATTTAAAATTTGCGACAGTAAACATTTATTTTTTGAAAAATTTACTATAGAAAAGGCAATCCTCAGCGCATTTAAAATTTGCGACAGTAAAAAATTATTTTTTGAAAAATTTCCTATAGAAAAGGCAATCGTTGGCGAATTTAAAATTTGCGACTGTAATAAATTATTTTTTGACAAATTTACTATAGAAAAGGCAATCCCTGGCGTATATAAAATTTGCGACAGTAAAAAATTATTTATTGAAAAATTTACTATAGAAAAGGCAGTATTCGGCGTATTTACAATTTCCGACAGTAAAAAATTATTTTTGACAAATTTACTCTAGAAAAGCCAATCATCGGCATATTTAAAATTTGCGACAGAAAAAAATGATTTTTTGAAAAATTTAATATAGAAAACGCAAACCCTGGCATAATTTGCGACAGTAAAAAATCATTTTTTGAAAAATTTACTATAGAAAATCAATCCCTGGCGTATTTAAAATTTGCGACAGTAAAAAATCATTTTTTGAAAAATTTACTATAGAAAAGGCAATCTTCGGCGTATTTACAATTTCCGACAGTAAAATATTATTTTTTGATAAATTTACTATAGAAAAGGCAATAGTCGGCATATTTAAAATTTGCGACAGTAAAAAATTATTTTTTTAAAAATATGGTATAGAAAAGGCAATCCGTGGAGCATTTAAAATTTGCAACAGTAGAAAATTCTTTTTGAAAATTTTACTGTAGAAAAGGCAATCCCTGTTGTATTTAAAATTTGCGACAGTAAAAAATTATTTTTTGAAAAATTTACTACAGAAAAGGCAATCCCTGGCGTATTTAAAATTTGCGACAGTAAAAAATTATTTTTTGAAAAATTTACTATAGAAAAGGCAATTCCTGGCGTATTTAAATATTGCGACAGTAAAGAATATTTTTTGAAAGATTTAATATAGAAAAGGCAAACCTCGGCGTATTTAAAATCTGCGACATTAAAAAATTCTTTTTTGAAAAGTTTACTGTAGAAATGGCAATCCCTGGTGTATTTAAAATTTGCGACAGTAAAAAATTATTTTTTGTATGATTTAGTATAGAAAAGACAATCCCTGGGGTATTTAAAATTTGCGACAGAAAAAAAATCACTATAGAAAAGGTAATTCCTGGCGTATTTAAAATTTGCGACAGTAAAAAATTATTTTTTGAAAAATTTACTATAGAAAAAGCAATCTCTTGCGTATTTAAAATTTGCGACAGTAAAAAAATTACTATACGGAAGGCAATCGCTGGCGTATTTAAAATTTGCGACAGTAAAAATTTATTTTTTGAAAAATTTACTGTAGCAAAAGCAATCCCGGGTGTATTTAAAATTTGCGACAGTAAAAAATTATTTTCTGTAAAATTTAGTATAGAAAAGGTAATCCCTGGCGTATTTAAAATTTGCGACAGTAAAAATTATTTTTTGAAAATTTACTATTAAAAAGGCAATCCTCGCGGTATTTAAAATTTGCGACAGTAAAAAATTATTTTTTGAAAATTTTACTATAGAAAAAGCAATCTCTTGCGTATTTAAAATTTGCGACAGTAAAAAAATTACTATACGGAAGGCAATCGCTGGCGTATTTAAAATTTGCGACAGTAAAAATTTATTTTTTGAAAAATTTACTGTAGCAAAAGCAATCCCGGGTGTATTTAAAATTTGCGACAGTAAAAAATTATTTTCTGTAAAATTTAGTATAGAAATGGCAATCCCTGGCGTATTTAAAATTTGCGACAGTAAAAAATTATTTTTTGAAAAATTTACTATACAAAAAGCAATCTCTTGCGTATTTAAAATTTGCGACAGTAAAAAAATTACTATACGGAAGGCAATCGCTGGCGTATTTAAAATTTGCGACAGTAAAAATTTATTTTTTGAAAAATTTACTGTAGCAAAAGCAATCCCGGGTGTATTTAAAATTTGCGACAGTAAAAAATTATTTTCTGTAAAATTTAGTATAGAAAAGGTAATCTCTGGCGTATTTAAAATTTGCGACAGTAAAAATTATTTTTTGAAAATTTACTATTAAAAAGGCAATCCTCGCGGTATTTAAAATTTGCGACAGTAAAAAATTATTTTTTGAAAATTTTACTATACAAAAGGCAATCCCTGGCGTATTTAAAATTTGCGACGGTAAAATATTATTTTTTGAAAAATTTACTATAGAAGAGGCAATACCTGGCGTATTTAAAATTTGCGACAGTAAAAAATTATTTTTTGAAAAATTTACTATAGAAGAAGCAATCCCTGGCGTATTTCAAATTTGGGAGAGTAAAAAATTATTTTTTGAAAAATTTACTATAGAAAAGGCAATCCCTGGCGTATTTAAAATTTGCGACAATACAAAATTAGTTTTTGAAAAAATTACTATAGGAAAGGAAATCCTCAGGGTATTTAAAATTTGCGACAGTAAAAAATTATTTTTTGAAAAATTTACTATAGAAAAGGCAATCCTCAGCGTATTTAAAATTTGCGACAGTAAAAAATTATTTTTTGAAAAATTTACTATAGAAAAGGCAATCCGCGGAGTATTTACAATTTTCGACAGTAAAAAATTATTTTTTGAAAAATTTACTATAGTACAGGCAATAGTCGGCGTATTTAAAATTTGCGACAGTAAAAAAATATTTTTTGAAAAATTTACTATAAAAATGCAATCCAAATTTGCGACAGTAAAAAATTATTTTTTGAAAAATTTTCTATAGAAAAGGCAATCCCCGGCGTACTTAAAATTTGCGACAGTAAAAAATGATTTTTTGAAAAATTTACTATAGAAAAGGCAATCCCTGGCGTATTTAAAATTTGCGACAGTAAAAAATTATTTTTTGAAAAATTTACCATAGTAAAGGCAATAGTCGGCGTATTTAAAATTTTCGACAGTAAAAAATTATTTTTTGAAAAATTTACTATAAAAAGGCAATCCAAATTTGCGGCAGTAAAAAATTATTTTTTGAAAAATTTTGTATAGAAAAGGCAATTCCTGGCGTATTTAAAATTTGCTACAGTTTAAAATTTACTACAGATAAGGAAATCCCTGGCATATTTAAAATTTGCGACTGTAAAAAATTATTTTTTGAAAAATTTACTTTAGAAAAGGCAATCCTCGGAGTATTTACAATTTTCGACAGTAAAAAATTATTTTTTGAAAAATTTATTATCGAAAAGGCAATAGTCGGCGTATTTAAAATTTGCGACAGTAAAAAACAATTTTTTGAAAAATTTTGTATAGAAAAGGCAATCCCTGGCGTATTTAAAATTTGCTACAGTTTAAAATTTACTACAGAAAAGGCAATCCCTGGCATATTTTAAATTTGCGACTGTAAAAAATTATTTTTTGAATAATTTGCTATAGAAAAGGTAATCCTCGGAGTATTTACAATTTTCGACAGTAAAAAATTATTTTTTGAAAAATTTACTATAGTAAAGGCAACAGTCGGCGTATTTAAAATTTGCGACAGTAAAAAATAATTTTTTGAAAAATTTACTATAGAAAAGGCAATCCCTGGCGTATTTAAAATTTGCGACAGTTAAAAATTTACTACAGAAAAGGCAATCCCTGGTATATTTAAAATTTGCGACCGTAAAAATTTACTATAGAGGAGGCAATCCTCAGCATATTTAAAATTTGCGACAGTAAAACATTTACTATAGAAAAGGCAATCACTGGTGTATTTAAAATTTACGACAGTAAAAAATTATTTTTTGAAAAATTTACTATGGAAAAGGTAATCCTCGGTGTATTTACAATTTCCGACAGTATAAAATTATTTTTTGAAAAATTTACTATAGAAAAGGCAATCCTCGGAGTATTTACAATTTTCGACAGTAAAAAATTATTTTTTGAAAAATTTACTATAGTAAAGGCAATAGTCGGCGTATTTAAAATTTTCGACAGTAAAAAATTATTTTTTGAAAAATTTACTATAAAAAGGCAATCCAAATTTGCGACAGTAAAAAATTATTTTTTGAAAAATTTTCTATAGAAGAGGCAATCCCCTGCGTACTTAAAATTTGCGACAGTAAAAAATGATTTTTTGAAAAATTTACTATAGAAAAGGCAATCCCTTGCGTATTTAAATTTTGCGACAGTAAAAAATTATTTTTTTGAAAAATTTACTATAGAAAAGGCAATCCTTGGCGTATTTACAATATCCGAAAGTCTAAAATTATTTTTTGAAAAATTTACTATAGAAGAGGCAATCCATGGCTTATTTAAATCTTCCGGTAGAAAAATATTATTTTTCGAAAAATTTACTACAGAAAAGGCAATCGTATTTAAAATTTACGACAGTTAAAAATTTACTACAGATAAGGCAATCCCTGGCATATTTAAAATTTGCGACAGTAAAAATTTATTTTTGTAAAAATTTACTATAGAAAAGGCAATCCTCAGCGTATTTAAAATTTGCGACAGTAAAAAATTATTTTTTGAAAAATTTACTATAGAAAAGGCAATACGCGGAGTATTTACAATTTTCGACAGTAAAAAATTATTTTTTGAAAAATTTACTATAGTACAGGCAATAGTCGGCGTATTTAAAATTTGCGACAGTAAAAAAATATTTTTTGAAAAATTTACTATAAAAATGCAATCCAAATTTGTGACAGTAAAAAATTATTTTTTTAAAAATTTTCTATAGAAAAGGCAATCCCCGGCGTACTTAAAATTTGCGACAGTAAAAAATGATTTTTTGAAAAATTTACTATAGAAAAGGCAATCCCTGGCGTATTTAAAATTTGCGACAGTAAAAAATTATTTTTTGAAAAATTTACCATAGTAAAGGCAATAGTCGGCGTATTTAAAATTTGCGACAGTAAAAAATTATTTTTTGAAAAATTTACTATAAAAAGGCAATCCAAATTTGCGGCAGTAAAAAATTATTTTTTGAAAAATTTTGTATAGAAAAGGCAATTCCTGGCGTATTTAAAATTTGCTACAGTTTAAAATTTACTACAGATAAGGAAATCCCTGGCATATTTAAAATTTGCGACTGTAAAAAATTATTTTTTGAAAAATTTATTTTAGAAAAGGCAATCCTCGGAGTATTTACAATTTTCGACCGTAAAAAATTATTTTTTGAAAAATTTATTATCGAAAAGGCAATAGTCGGCGTTTTTAAAATTTGCGACAGTAAAAAACAATTTTTTGAAAAATTTTGTATAGAAAAGGCAATCCCTGGCATATTTAAAATTTGCTACAGTTTAAAATTTACTACAGAAAAGGCAATCCCTGGCATATTTTCAATTTGTGACTGTAAAAAATTATTTTTTGAATAATTTGCTATAGAAAAGGTAATCCTCGGAGTATTTACAATTTTCGACAGTAAAAAATTATTTTTTAAAAAATTTACTATAGTAAAGGCAACAGTCGGCGTATTTAAAATTTGCGACAGTAAAAAATAATTTTTTGAAAAATTTACTATAGAAAAGGCAATCCCTGGCGTATTTAAAATTTGCGACAGTTAAAAATTTACTACAGAAAAGGCAATCCCTGGTATATTTAAAATTTGCGACCGTAAAAATTTACTATAGAGGAGGCAATCCTCAGCGTATTTAAAATTTGCGACAGTAAAAAATTTACTATAGAAAAGGCAATTACTGGTGTATTTAAAATTTACGACAGTAAAAAATTATTTTTTGAAAAATTTACTATAGAAAAGGTAATCCTCGGTGTATTTACAATTTCCGACAGTATAAAATTATTTTATAAAAAATTTAATATAGAAAGGCAATCCCTGGCGTATTTAAAATTTGCGAGAGTAAAAAATAATTTTTTTGAAAAATTTACTATAGAAGAGGCAATCCCTGCCGTATTTAAAATTTGCGACAGTAACAAATTATTTTTTAAAAAATATAGTATAGAAAAGGCAATCCTCAGTGTATTTAAATTTTGCGACAGCAAAAAATTATTTTTTAAAAATTTATTATAGAAGAGGTAATCCCACGCGTATTTAAAATTTGCGACAGTAAAAATTTATTTCTTGAAAAATTTACTATAGAAAAGGCAATCCTCAGATTATTTAAAATTTGCGACAGTAAAAAATTATTTTTTTGGAAAAATTTACTATAGAAGAGACAATCCCTGGCGTATTTCAAATTTGTGAGAGTAAAAAATTATTTTTTGAAAAATTTACTATAGAATAGGCAATCCTTGGCATATTTAAAATTTGCGACAGTAAAAACTATTTTTTGAAAAATTAACTATAGATAAGGCAATACCTGGCATATTTAAAATTTGCGACAGTAAAAAATTATTTTTTGAAAAATTTACTATAGAAAAGACAATCGCTGGCATAATTAAAATTTGCGACAGTAAAAATTTATTTTTTGAAAAATTTACTGTAGCAGAGGCAACCCCTGGTGTATTTAAAATTTGCGACAGTAAAAAATTATTTTCTGTAAAATTTAGTATAGAAAAGGCAATCCCTGGCGTATTTAAAATTTGCGACAGTGAAAATTATTCTTTGAAAATTTACTATAGAAAAGGCAATCCTCGCGGTATTTAAAATTTGCGACAGTAAAAAATTATTTTTTGAAAAATTTTGTATAGAAAAGGCAATCCCTGGCGTATTTAAAATTTGCTACAGTTTAAAATTTACTACAGAAAAGGCAATCCCTGGCATATTTAAAATTTGCGACTGTAAACCATTATTTTTTGAAAAATTTACTATAGAAAATGCAATCCTCGGAGTATTTACAATTTTCGACAGTAAAAAATTATTTTTTGAAAAATTTACCATAGTAAAGGCAATAGTCGGCGTATTTAAAATTTGCGACAGTAAAAAATTATTTTTTGAAAAATTTACTATAAAAAGGCAATCCAAATTTGCGACAGTAAAAAATTATTTTTTGAAAAATTTTGTATAGAAAAGGCAATTCCTGGCATATTTAAAATTTGCTACAGTTTAAAATTTACTACAGATAAGGAAATCCCTGGCATATTTAAAATTTGCGAATGTAAAAAATTATTTTTTGAAAAATTTACTTTAGAAAAGGCAATCCTCGGAGTATTTACAATTTTCGACAGTAAAAAATTATTTTTTGAAAAATTTATTATCGAAAAGGCAATAGTCGGCGTATTTAAAATTTGCGACAGTAAAAAACAATTTTTTGAAAAATTTTGTATAGAAAAGGCAATCCCTGGCGTATTTAAAAATTGCTACAGTTTAAAATTTACTACAGAAAAGGCAATCCCTGGGATATTTTAAATTTGCGACTGTAAAAAATTATTTTTTGAATAATTTGCTATAGAAAAGGTAATCCTCGGAGTATTTATAATTTTCGACAGTAAAAAATTATTTTTTGAAAAATTTACTATAGTAAAGGCAATAGTCGGCGTATTTAAAATTTGCGACAGTAAAAAATTATTTTTTGAAAAATTTGCTATAAAAAGGCAATCCCTGGCGTATTTAAAATTTGCGACAGTTAAAAATTTACTACAGAAAAGGCAATCCCTGGTATATTTAAAATTTGCGACCGTAAAAATTTATTTTTGTAAAAATTTACTATAGAGGAGGCAATCCTCAGCGTATTTAAAATTTGCGACAGTAAAAAATTTATCATAGAAAAGGCAATCACTGGTGTATTTAAAATTTACGACAGTAAAAAATTATTTTTTGAAAAATTTACTATAGAAAAGGTAATCCTCGGTGTATTTACAATTTCCGACAGTATAAAATTATTTTATAAAAAATTTAATATAGAAAGGCAATCCCTGGCGTATTTAAAATTTGCGAGAGTAAAAAATAATTTTTTTGAAAAATTTACTATAGAAGAGGCAATCCCTGCCGTATTTAAAATTTGCGACAGTAACAAATTATTTTTTAAAAAATATACTATAGAAAAGGCAATCCTCAGTGTATTTAAAATTTGCGACAGCAAAAAATTATTTTTTAAAAATTTATTATAGAAGAGGTAATCCCACGCGTATTTAAAATTTGCGACAGTAAAAATTTATTTCTTGAAAAATTTACTATAGAAAAGGCAATCCTCAGATTATTTAAAATTTGCGACAGTAAAAAATTATTTTTTTGGAAAAATTTACTATAGAAGAGGCAATCCCTGGCGTATTTCAAATTTGCGAGAGTAAAAAATTATTTTTTGAAAAATTTACTATAGAAAAGGCAATCCTTGGCATATTTAAAATTTGCGACAGTAAAAACTATTTTTTGAAAAATTAACTATAGATAAGGCAATACCTGGCATATTTAAAATTTGCGACAGTAAAAAATTATTTTTTGAAAAATTTACTATAGAAAAGACAATCGCTGGCATAATTAAAATTTGCGACAGTAAAAATTTATTTTTTGAAAAATTTACTGTAGCAGAGGCAACCCCTGGTGTATTTAAAATTTGCGACAGTAAAAAATTATTTTCTGTAAAATTTAGTATAGAAAAGGCAATCCCTGGCGTATTTAAAATTTGCGACCGTAAAAATTATTCTTTGAAAATTTACTATAGAAAAGGCAATCCTCGCGGTATTTAAAATTTGCGACAGTAAAAAATTATTTTTTGAAAAATTTTGTATAGAAAAGGCACTCCCTGGCGTATTTAAAATTTGCTACAGTTTAAAATTTACTACAGAAAAGGCAATTCCTGGCATATTTAAAATTTGCGACTGTAAAAAATTATTTTTTGAAAAATTTACTATAGAAAAGGCAATCCTCGGAGTATTTACAATTTTCGACAGTAAAAAATAATTTTTTGAAAAATTTACTATAGTAAAGGCAATAGTCGGCGTATTTAAAATTTGCGACAGTAAAAAATTATTTTTTGAAAAATTTACTATAAAAAGGCAATCCAAATTTGCGACAGTAAAAAATTATTTTTTGAAAAATTTTCTATAGAAAAGGCAATCCCCCTGCGTACTTAAAATTTGCGACAGTAAAAAATGATTTTTTGAAAAATTTACTATAGAAAAGGCAATCCCTTGCGTATTTAAGTTTTGCGACAGTAAAAAATTATTTTTTTGAAAAATTTACTATAGAAAAGGCAATCCTTGGCGTATTTACAATATCCGAAAGTCTAAAATTATTTTTTGAAAAATTTACTATAGAAGAGGCAATCCATGGCTTATTTAAAACTTCCGATAGTAAAATATTATTTTTCGAAAAATTTACTACAGAAAAGGCAATCCCTGGCGTATTTAAAATTTACGACAGTTAAAAATTAACTACAGATAAGGCAATCCCTGTCATATTTAAAATTTGCGACAGTAAAAATTTATTTTTGTAAAAATTTACTATAGAAAAGACAATCCTCAGCGTATTTAAAATTTGCGACAGTAAAAAATTATTTTTTGAAAAATTTACTATAGAAGAGGCAATCCATGGCTTATTTAAAACTTCCGATAGTAAAATATTATTTTTCGAAAAATTTACTACAGAAAAGGCAATCCCTGGCGTATTTAAAATTTACGACAGTTAAAAATTTACTACAGATAAGGCAATCCCTGGCACATTTAAAATTTGCGACAGTAAAAATTTATTTTTGTAAAAATTTACTATAGAAAAGGCAATCCTCAGCGTATTTAAAATTTGCGACAGTAAAAAATTATTTTTTGAAAAATTTACTATAGAAAAGGCAATCCCCGGATTATTTACAATTTTCGACAGTAAAAAATTATTTTTTGAAAAATTTACTATAGTACAGGCAATAGTCGGCGTATTTAAAATTTGCGACAGTAAAAAAATATTTTTTGAAAAATTTACTATAAAAATGCAATCCAAATTTGCGACAGTAAAAAATTATTTTTTGAAAAATTTTCTATAGAAAAGGCAATCCCCGGCGTACTTAAAATTTGCGACAGTAAAAAATGATTTTTTGAAAAATTTACTATAGGAAAGGCAATCCCTGGCGTATTTAAAATTTGCGACAGTAAAAAATTATTTTTTGAAAAATTTTGTATAGAAAAGGCAATCCCTGGCGTATTTAAAATTTGCTACAGTTTAAAATTTACTACAGAAAAGGCAATCCCTGGCATATTTAAAATTTGCGACTGTAAACAATTATTTTTTGAAAAATTTACTATAGAAAATGCAACCCTCGGAGTATTTACAATTTTCGACAGTAAAAAATTATTTTTTGACAAATTTACCATAGTAAAGGCAATAGTCGGCGTATTTAAAATTTGCGACAGTAAAAAATTATTTTTTGAAAAATTTACTATAAAAAGGCAATCCAAATTTGCGACAGTAAAAAATTATTTTTTGAAAAATTTTCTATAGAAAAGGCAATCCCCTGCGTACTTAAAATTTGCGACAGTAAAAAATGATTTTTTGAAAAATTTACTATAGAAAAGGCAATCCCTGGCGTATTTAAAATTTGCGACAGTTAAATATTTACTACAGAAAAGGCAATACCTGGTATATTTAAAATTTGCGACCGTAAAAATTTATTTTTGTAAAAATTTACTACAGAGGAGGCAATCCTCAGCGTATTTAAAATTTGCGACAGTAAAAAATTTACTATAGAAAAGGCAATCACTGGTGTATTTAAAATTTACGACAGTAAAAAATTATTTTTTGAAAAATTTACTATAGAAAAGGTAAACTTCGGTGTATTTACAATTCCGACAGTATAAAATTATTTTATAAAAAATTTAATATAGAAAGGCAATCCCTGGCGTATTTAAAATTTGCGAGAGTAAAAAATAATTTTTTTGAAAAATTTACTATAGAAGAGGCAATCCCTGCCGTATTTAAAATTTGCGACAGTAACAAATTATTTTTTAAAAAATATACTATAGAAAAGGCAATCCTCAGTGTATTTAAATTTTGCGACAGCAAAAAATTATTTTTTAAAAATTTATTATAGAAGAGGTAATCCCACGCGTATTTAAAATTTGCGACAGTAAAAATTTATTTCTTGAAAAATTTACTATAGAAAAGGCAATCCTCAGATTATTTAAAATTTGCGACAGTAAAAAATTATTTTTTTGGAAAAATTTACTATAGAAGAGGCAATCCCTGGCGTATTTCAAATTTGCGAGAGTAAAAAATTATTTTTTGAAAAATTTACTATAGAAAAGGCAATCCTTGGCATATTTAAAATTTGCGACAGTAAAAACTATTTTTTGAAAAATTAACTATAGATAAGGCAATACCTGGCATATTTAAAATTTGCGACAGTAAAAAATTATTTTTTGAAAAATTTACTATAGAAAAGACAATCGCTGGCATAATTAAAATTTGCGACAGTAAAAATTTATTTTTTGAAAAATTTACTGTAGCAGAGGCAACCCCTGGTGTATTTAAAATTTGCGACAGTAAAAAATTATTTTCTGTAAAATTTAGTATAGAAAAGGCAATCCCTGGCGTATTTAAAATTTGCGACAGTAAAAATTATTCTTTGAAAATTTACTATAGAAAAGGCAATCCTCGCGGTATTTAAAATTTGCGACAGTAAAAAATTATTTTTTGAAAAATTTTGTATAGAAAAGGCAATCCCTGGCGTATTTAAAAGTTGCTACAGTTTAAAATTTACTACAGAAAAGGCAATCCCTGGCATATTTAAAATTTGCGACTGTAAAACATTATTTTTTGAAAAATTTACTATAGAAAAGGCAATCCTCGGAGTATTTACAATTTTCGACAGTAAAAAATTATTTTTTGAAAAATTTACTATAGTAAAGGCAATAGTCGGCGTATTTAAAATTTGCGACAGTAAAAAATTATTTTTTGAAAAATTTACTATAAAAAGGCAATCCAAATTTGCGACAGTAAAAAATTATTTTTTGAAAAATTTTCTATAGAAAAGGCAATCCCCTGCGTACTTAAAATTTGCGACAGTAAAAAATGATTTTTTGAAAAATTTACTATAGAAAAGGCAATCCCTTGCGTATTTAAATTTTGCGACAGTAAAAAATTATTTTTTTGAAAAATTTACTATAGAAAAGGCAATCCTTGGCGTATTTACAATATCCGAAAGTCTAAAATTATTTTTTGAAAAATTTACTATAGAAGAGGCAATCCATGGCTTATTTAAAACTTCCGATAGTAAAATATTATTTTTCGAAAAATTTACTACAGAAAAGGCAATCCCTGGCGTATTTAAAATTTACGACAGTTAAAAATTTACTACAGATAAGGCAATCCCTGGCATATTTAAAATTTGCGACAGTAAAAATTTATTTTTGTAAAAATTTACTATAGAAAAGGCAATCCTCAGCGTATTTAAAATTTGCGACAGTAAAAAATTATTTTTTGAAAAATTTACTATAGAAAAGGCAATCCCCGGAGTATTTACAATTTTCGACAGTAAAAAATTATTTTTTGAAAAATTTACTATAGTACAGGCAATAGTCGGCGTATTTAAAATTTGCGACAGTAAAAAAATATTTTTTGAAAAATTTACTATAAAAATGCAATCCAAATTTGCGACAGTAAAAAACTATTTTTTGAAAAATTTTCTATAGAAAAGGCAATCCCCGGCGTACTTAAAATTTGCGACAGTAAAAAATGATTTTTTGAAAAATTTACTATAGGAAAGGCAATCCCTGGCGTATTTAAAATTTGCGACAGAAAAAAATTATTTTTTGAAAAATTTTGTATAGAAAAGGCAATCCCTGGCGTATTTAAAATTTGCTACAGTTTAAAATTTACTACAGAAAAGGCAATCCCTGGCATATTTAAAATTTGCGACTGTAAACAATTATTTTTTGAAAAATTTACTATAGAAAATGCAATCCTCGGAGTATTTACAATTTTCGACAGTAAAAAATTATTTTTTGAAAAATTTACCATAGTAAAGGCAATAGTCGGCGTATTTAAAATTTGCGACAGTAAAAAATTATTTTTTGAAAAATTTACTATAAAAAGGCAATCCAAATTTGCGACAGTAAAAAATTATTTTTTGAAAAATTTTGTATAGAAAAGGCAATTCCTGGCGTATTTAAAATTTGCTACAGTTTAAAATTTACTACAGATAAGGAAATCCCTGGCATATTTAAAATTTGCGACTGTAAAAAATTATTTTTTGAAAAATTTACTTTAGAAAAGGCAATCCTCGGAGTATTTACAATTTTCGACAGTAAAAAATTATTTTTTGAAAAATTTATTATCGAAAAGGCAATAGTCGGCGTATTTAAAATTTGCAACAGTAAAAAACAATTTTTTGAAAAATTTTGTATAGAAAAGGCAATCCCTGGCGTATTTAAAATTTGCTACAGTTTAAAATTTACTACAGAAAAGGCAATCACTGGCATATTTTAAATTTGCGACTGTAAAAAATTATTTTTTGAATAATTTGCTATAGAAAAGGTAATCCTCGGAGTATTTACAATTTTCGACAGTAAAAAATTATTTTTTGAAAAATTTACTATAGTAAAGGCAATAGTCGGCGTATTTAAAATTTGCGACAGTAAAAAATTATTTTTTGAAAAATTTACTATAAAAAGGCAATCCAAATTTGCGAGAGTAAAAAATTATTTTTTGAAAAATTTTCTATAGAAAAGGTAATGCTCGGTGTATTTACAATTTCCGACAGTATAAAATTATTTTATAAAAAATTTAATATAGAAAGGCAATCCCTGGCGTATTTAAAATTTGCGAGAGTAAAAAATAATTTTTTTGAAAAATTTACTATAGAAGAGGCAATCCCTGCCGTATTTAAAATTTGCGACAGTAACAAATTATTTTTTAAAAAATATACTATAGAAAAGGCAATCCTCAGTGTATTTAAAATTTGCGACAGCAAAAAATTATTTTTTAAAAATTTATTATAGAAGAGGTAATCCCACGCGTATTTAAAATTTGCGACACTAAAAATTTATTTCTTGAAAAATTTACTATAGAAAAGGCAATCCTCAGATTATTTAAAATTTGCGACAGTAAAAAATTATTTTTTTGGAAAAATTTACTATAGAAGAGGCAATTCCTGGCGTATTTCAAATTTGCGAGAGTAAAAAATTATTTTTTGAAAAATTTACTATAGAAAAGGCAATCCCTGGCGTATTTAAAATTTGCGACAGTACAAAATTATTTCTTGAAAAATTTAATATAGAAAAGGAAATCCTTAGTGTATTTAAAATTTGCGACAGTAAAAAATTATTTTTTGAAAAATTTACTATAGAAGAGGTAATCCTCGGCGTATTTAAAATTTGCGACAGAAAAAATTTTTTTTTGAAAAATTTACTATAGAAAAGGCAATCCTCAGGGTATTTAAAATTTGCGACAGTAAAAAATTATTTTTTGAAAAATTTACTATAGGAAAGGCAATCGCTGGCGTATTTACAATTTCCGACAGCAAAAAATTATTTTTTGAAAAATTTACTATAGAAAAGGCAATCCCTGTTGTATTTAAAATTTGCTACAGTTAAAAATTTTCTACAGAAACGGCAATCCCTGGCGTATTTAAAATTTACGAGAGTAAAAAATTATTTTTTAAAACTTTACTATAGAATAGGCAATCCTTGGCATATTTAAAATTTGCGACAGTAAAAACTATTTTTAGAAAAATTAACTATGGATAATGCAATAACTGGCATATTTAAAATTTGCGACAGTAAAAAATTATTTTTTGAAAAATTTACTATCGAAAAAGCAATCGCTGGCGTATTTAAAATTTCCGACAGTAAAAATTTATTTTTTGAAAAATTTACTGTAGCAAAGGCAATCCCTGGTGTATTTAAAACTTGCGACAGTAAAAAATTATCTTCTGTAAAATTTAGTGCAGAAAAGGCAATCCCTGGCGTATTTAAAATTTGCGACAGTAAAAATTATTTTTTGAAAATTTACTATAAAAAAGGCAATCCTCGCGGTATTTAAAATTTGCGACAGTAAAAAATTATTTTTTGAAAATTTTACTATAGAAAAGGCAATCCCTGGCGTATTTAAAATTTGCGACAGCAAAAAATTATTTTTTGAAAAATTTACTATAAAAAAGGCAATCCTCGGGGTATTTAATATTTGCGACAGTAAAAAATTATTTTTTGAAAGTTTTACTATAAAAAAGGCAATCCTGGGCGTATTTAAAATTCGCGACAGCAAAAATTATTTTTTGAAAAATTAACTATCGATAAGGCAATAACCTGGCATTTTTAAAATTTGCGACAGTAAAAAATTCTTTTTGAAAAATTTATTATAGAAAATGCAATCGTTGGCGTATTTAAAATTTGCGACAATAAAAAATTATTTTTTGAAAAATTTACTGTAGAAAAGGCAATCCCTGGTGTATTTAAAATTTGCGACAGTAAAAAATTATTTTCTGTAAAATTTAGTATAGAAAAGGCAATCCCTGGCGTATTTAAAATTTGCGACAGTAAAAATTATTTTTTGAAAAATTTACTATAGAAAAGGCAATCCTCGCGGTATTTAAAATTTGCGACAGTAAAAAATTATTTTTCGAAAAATTTACTATAGAAAAGGCAATACCTGGCGTATTTAAAATTGCGACGGTAAAAAATTATTTATTGAAAAATTTACTATAGAAAAGCAATTCTACGGGTATTTAAAATTTGCGACAGCAAAAAATTATTTTTTGAAAAATTTACTATAAAAAAGGCAATCCTCGGGGTATTTAATATTTGCGACAGTAAAAAATTATTTTTCGAAAGTTTTACTATAAAAAAGGCAATCCTCGGCGTATTTAAAATTCGCGACAGCAAAAATTATTTTTTGAAATATTAACTATAGATAAGGCAATACCTGGCATATTTAAAAATTGCGACAGTAAAAAATTCTTTTTGAAAAATTTATTATAGAAAAGGCAATCGTTGGCGTATTTAAAATTTGCGACAATGAAAAATTATTTTTTGAAAAATTTACTGTAGAAAGGGCAATCCCTGGTGTATTTAAAATTTGCGACAGTAAAAAATTATTTTCTGTAAAATTAGTATAAATTATTTTTTGAAAGGCAATACCTGGCATATTTAAAATTTGCGACAGTAAAAAATTATTTTTTAAAAAATTCACTATAGAAAAGGCTATCGTTGGCGTATTTAAAATTTGCGACAGTAAAAATTTATTTTTTGAAAAATTTACTGTAGAAAAGGCAATCCCTGGTGTATTTAAAATTTGCGACAGTAAAAAATTATTTTCTGTAAAATTTAGTATAGAAAAGGCAATCCCTGGCGTATTTAAACATTGCGGCAGTAAAGAATAATTTTTGAAACATTTAATATAGAAAAGGCAATCCTAGGCGTATTTAAAATTGACGACAGTAAAAAATTATTTTATGATAAATTTACTATATAAAAGACAAACCCTGGCGTATATAAAATTTGCGACAGTAAAAAATTATTTTTTGGAAAATTTAGTATAGAAATGGCAATCCCTGGCGTATTAAAAGATTGTGACAGTCAGAAATTTACTATAGAAAATGCAGTCCCTGGCGTATCTAAAATTTTCGACAGTAACAAATTATTTTTTGAAAAATTTACTACAGAAAAGGCAATACCTGGATTATTTAACTTTTTCGACAGTAAAACAGTATTTTTTGAAAAATTTACTGTAGAAAAGGTAATATCTGGCGTATTTAAAATTTGCAGCAGTAAAAAATTTACTATAGAAAAGGCAATCCCTGGCGTATTTAAAATTTGCGACAGTAAAAAATTATTTTTTGACAAATTTACTATAGAAAAGGCAATCCTCAGCGTATTTAAAATTTGCGACAGTAAAAAATTATTTATTGAAAAATTTACTATAGAAAAGGCAATCGCTGGCGTATTTAAAATTTGCGACTGTAATAAATTATTTTTTTACAAAGTCACTATAGAAAAGGCAATCCCTGGAGTATTTAAAATTTGCGACAGTAAAAAATTATTTTTTGAAAAATTTACTATAGAAAAGTTAATATTCGGCGTATTTATAACTTCCGACAGTAAAAAATTATTTTTTGAAAAATTTACTATAGAAAAGGCAATAGTCGGCTTATTTAAAATTTGCGACATTTAAAAATTATTTGTTGATAAATTTACTATATAAAAGGCAAACCCTGGCGTATATAAAATATGCGACAGTAAAAATTTTTTTTTGGAAAATTTAGTATAGAAATGGAAATCCCTGGCGTATTAAAAGATTGTGACAGTCAAAAATTTACTACAGAAATGCAATCGCTGGCGTATTTAAAATTTGCGACAGTAAACATTTATTTTTTGAAAAATTTACTATAGAAAAGGCAATCCTCAGCGCATTTAAAATTTGCGACAATAAAAAATTATTTTTTGAAAAATTTACTGTAGAAAAGGCAATCCCTGGTGTATTTAAAATTTGCGACAGTAAAAAATTATTTTCTGTAAAATTTAGTATAGAAAAGGCAATCCCTGGCGTATTTAAAATTTGCGACAGTAAAAAATTATTTTTTGAAAAATTTACTATAAAAAAGGCAATCCGCGGTGTATTTAAAATTTGCGACAGTAAAAAATTGTTTTTTGACAAATTTACTATAGAAAAGGCAATCCTCGGCGCATTTAAAATTTACGACAGTAAAAAATTATTTTTTGCAAAATTTACTATAGAAAAGGCAATGGCTGGCGTATTTAAAATATGCGACTGTAATAAATTATTTTTTGACAAATTCACTATAGCAAAGGCAATCCCTGGCGTATTTAAAATTTGCGACAATAAAAAAATTACTATAGAAAAGGCAATCCCTGGCGTATTTAAACATTGCGGCAGTAAAGAATAATTTTTGAAACATTTAATATAGAAAAGGCAATCCTATGCGTATTTAAAATTGACGACAGTAAAAAATTATTTTATGATAAATTTACTATATAAAAGACAAATTTTGGCGTATATAAAATTTGCGACAGTAAAAAATTATTTTTTGGAAAATTTAGTATAGAAATGGCAATCCCTGGCGTATTAAGAGATTGTGACAGTCAGAAATTTACTATAGAAAATGCAGTGCCTGGCGTTTCTAAAATTTTCGACAGTAACAAATTATTTTTTGAAAAATTTACTACAGAAAAGGCAATACCTGGATTATTTAACATTTTCGACAGTAAAACAGTATTTTTTGAAAAATTTACTGTAGAAAAGGTAATATCTGGCGTATTTAAAATTTGCAGCAGTAAAAAATTTACTATAGAAAAGGCAATCCCTGGCGTATTTAAAATTTGCGACAGAAAAAAATTATTTTTTGACAAATTTGCTATAGAAAAGGCAATCCTCAGCGTATTTGAAATTTGCGACAGTAAAAAATTATTTATTGAAAAATTTACTATAGAAAAGGCAATCGCTGGCGTATTTAAAATTTGCGACTGTAATAAATTATTTTTTTACAAATTCACTATAGAAAAGGCAATCCCTGGAGTATGTAAAATTTGCGACAGTAAAAAATTATTTTTTGAAAAATTTACTATAGAAAAGTTAATATTCGGCGTATTTATAACTTCCGACAGTAAAAAATTATTTTTTGAAAAATTTACTATAGAAAAGGCAATAGTCGGCTTATTTAAAATTTGCGATATTTAAAAATTATTTGTTGATAAATTTACTAGATAAAAGGCAAACCCTGGCGTATATAAAATATCCGACAGTAAAAAATTATTTTTTGGAAAATTTAGTATAGAAATGGCAATCCCTGGCGTATTAAAAGATTGTGACAGTCAAAAATTTACTACAGAAATGCAATCGCTGGCGTGTTTAAAATTTGCGAGAGTAAACAATTATTTTTTGAAAAATTTACTATAGAAAAGGCAATCCTCAGCGCATTTAAAATTTGCGACAATAAAAAATTATTTTTTGAAAAATTTACTATAGAAAAGGCAATCGTTGGCGAATTTAAAATTTGCGACTCTAATAAATTATTTTTTGACAAATTTACTATAGAAAGGCAATCCCTGGCGTATTTAAAATTTGCGACAGTAAAAAATTATTTATTGAAAAATTTACTATAGAAAAGGCAGTATTCGGCGTATTTACAATTTCCGACAGTAAAAAATTATTTTTTGACAAATTTACTCTAGAAAAGGCAATCATCGGCATATTTAAAATTTGCGACAGTAAAAAATGATTTTTTGAAAAATTTAATATAGAAAACGCAAACCCTGGCGTATATATAATTTGCGACAGTAAAAAATCATTTTTTGAAAAATTTACTATAGAAAAGGCAATCCCTGGCGTATTTAAAATTTGCGACAGTAAAAAATCATTTTTTGAAAAATTTACTATAGAAAAGGCAATCTTCGGCGTATTTACAATTTCCGACAGTAAAATATTATTTTTTGATAAATTTACTATAGAAAAGGCAATAGTCGGCATATTTAAAATTTGCGACAGTAAAAAATTATTTTTTTAAAAATTTGGTATAGAAAAGGCAATCCGTGGAGCATTTAAAATTTGCAACATTAGAAAATTCTTTTTTGAAAATTTTACTGTAGAAAAGGCAATCCCTGTTGTATTTAAAATTTGCGACAGTAAAAAATTATTTTTTGAAAAATTTACTATAGAAAAGGCAATACCTGGCGTATTTAAAATTTGCGACGGTAAAAAATTATTTATTGAAAAATTTACTATAGAAAGCAATTCTACGGGTATTTAAAATTTGCGACAGCAAAAAATAATTTTTTGAAAAATTTTTTATAAAAAAGGCAATCCTCGGGGTATTTAATATTTGCGACAGTAAAAAATTTTTTTTCGAAAGTTTTACTATAAAAAAGGCAATCCTCGGCGTATCTAAAATTCGCGACAGCAAAAATTATTTTTTGAAAGATTAACTAAAGATAAGGCAATACCTGGCATATTTAAAATTTGCGACAGTAAAAAATTCTTTTTGAAAAATTTATTATAGAAAAGGCAATCGTTGGCGTATTTAAAATTTGCGACAATAAAAAATTATTTTTTGAAAACTTTACTGTAGAAAAGGCAATCCCTGGTGTATTTAAAATTTGCGACAGTAAAAAATTATTTTCTGTAAAATTTAGTATAGAAAAGGCAATCCCTGGCGTATTTAAAATTTGCGACAGTAAAAAATTATTTTTTGAAAAATTTACTATAGAAAAGGCAATCCTCGGTGTATTTGAAATTTGCGACTGTAATAAATTACTTTTTGACAAATTCACTATAGCAAAGGCAATCCCTGGCGTATTTAAAATTTGCGACAGTAAAAAAATTACTATAGAAAAGGCAATCCCAGGCGTATTTAAACATTGCGGCAGTAAAGAATAATTTTTTGAAACATTTAATATAGAAAAGGCAATCCTAGGCGTATTTAAAATTGACGACATTAAAAAATTATTTTATGAAAAATTTACTGTAGAAAAGGTAATATCTGGCGTATTTAAAATTTGCAGCAGTAAAAAATGTACTATAGAAAAGGCAATCCCTGGCGTATTTAAAATTTGCGACAGTAAAAAATTGTTTTTTGACAAATTTACTATAGAAAAGGCAATCCTCAGCGTATTTAAAATTTGCGACAGTAAAAAATTATTTATTGAAAAATTTACTATAGAAAAGCCATTCTACGGGTATTTAAAATTTGCGACAGCAAAAAATTATTTTTTGAAAAATTTACTATAAAAAAGGCAATCCTCGGGGTATTTAATATTTGCGACAGTAAAAAATTATTTTTCGAAAATTTTACTATAAAAAAGGCAATCCTCGGCGTATTTAAAATTCGCGACAGCAAAAATTATTTTTTGAAAAATTAACTATAGATAAGGCAATACCTGGCATATTTAAAATTCGCGATAGCAAAAATTATTTTTTGAAAAATTTACTACAGGAAAGGCAATACCTGGATTATTTAACATTTGCGACAGTAAAACAGTATTTTTTGAAAAATTTACTGTAGAAAAGGTAATATCTGGCGTATTTAAAATTTGTAGCAGTAAAAAATTTACTATAGAAAAGGCAATCCCTGGCGTATTTAAAATTTGCGACAGTAAAAAATTATTTATTGAAAAAGTTACTATAGAAAAGCAATTCTACGGGTATTTAAAATTTGCGACAGCAAAAAATTATTTTTTGAAAAATTTACTATAAAAAAGGCAATCCTCGGGGTATTTAATATTTGCCACAGTAAAAAATTATTTATTGAAAAATTTACTATAGAAAAGGCAATCGCTGGCGTGTTTAAAATTTGCGACTGTAATAAATTATTTTTTGACAAATTCACTATAGAATAGGCAATCCCTGGCGTATTTAAAATTTGCGACAGTAGAAAATTATTTTTTGAAAAATTTACTATAGAAAAGTTAATATTCGGCGTATTTATAACTTCCGACACTAAAAATTTATTTTTTGAAAAATCTACTATAGAAAAGGCAATAGTCGGCTTATTTAAAATTTTCGACATTTAAAAATTATTTGTTGATAAATTTACTATATAAAAGGCAAACCCTGGCGTATATAAAATTTGCGACAGTAAAAAATTATTTTTTGGAAAATTTAGTATAGAAATGGCAATCCCTGGCGTATTAAAAGATTGTGACAGTCAAAAATTTACTACAGAAATGCAATCGCTGGCGTATTTAAAATTTGCGACAGTAAAAATTTATTTTTTGAAAAATTTACTATAGAAAAGGCAATCCTCAGCGCATTTAAAATTTGCGACAGTAAAAAATTATTTTTTGAAAAATTTACTATAGAAAAGGCAATCATCGGCATATTTAAAATTTGCGACAGTAAAAAATGATTTTTTGAAAAATTTAATATAGAAAACGCAAACCCTGGCGTATTTAAAATTTGCGAATTAAAAAATCATTTTTTGAAAAATTTACTATAGAAAAGGCAATCTTTGGCGTATTGACAATTTCCGACAGTAAAATATTATTTTTTGATAAATTTACTATAGAAAAGGCAATAGTCGGCGTATTTAAAATTTGCGACAGTAAAAAATTATTTTTTTAAAAATTTGGTATAGAAAAGGCAATCTGTGGAGCATTTAAAATTTGCAACAGTAGCAAATTCTTTTTTGAAAATATTACTGTAGAAAAGGCAATCCCTGTTGTATTTAAAATATGCGACAGTAAAAAATTATTTTTTGAAAAATTTACTATAGAAAAGGCAATCCCTGGCGTATTAAAATTTGCGACAGTAAAAAATTATTTTTTGAAAAATTTACTATAGAAAAGGCAATCCCTGGCGTATTTAAAATTTGCGACAGTAAAAAAATTACTATACAGAAGGCAATCGCTGGCGTATTTAAATATTGCGACAGTAAAGAATATTTTTTGAAAGATTTAATTTAGAAAAGGCAATCCTCGGCGTATTTAAAATCTGCGACATTAAAAAATTCTTTTTTGAAAAGTTTACTGTAGAAAAGGCAATCCCTGGTGTATTCAAAATTTGCGACAGTAAAGAATTATTTTTTGTATAATTAAGTATTGAAAAGGCAATCCCTGGGGTATTTAAAATTTGCGACAGAAAAAAAATTACTATAGAAAAGGTAATCCCTGGCGTATTTAAAATTTGCGACAGCAAAAAATTATTTTTTGAAAAATTTACTATAGAAAAGGTAATACCTGTCATATTTAAAATTTGCAACAGTAAAAAATTTACTATACAAAAGGCAATCCCTGGCGTACTTAAAATTTGCGACAGTAAAAAATTATTTTTTGAAAAATTTACTATAGAAAATTGAATCGTCGGCATATTTAAAATTTGCGACAGTAAAAAATGATTTTTAGAAAAATTTAATATAGAAAACGCAAGCCCTGGTGTATTTAAAATTTTCGACTGTAAAAAATTATTTTTGAAAAATTTACTATAGAAAAGGGCGTATTTAAAATTTGCGACAGTAAAAAAATAACTATACAGAAGGCAATCGCTGGCGAATTTAAATATTGCGACAGTAAAGAATATTTTTTGAAAGATTTAATATTGAAAAGGCAATACTCGGCGTATTTAAAATCTGCGACATTAAAAAATTGTTTTTTGGAAAGTTTACTGTAGAAAAGGCAATCCCTGGTGTATTTAAAATTTGCGACAGTAAAAAATTATTTATTGAAAAATTTACTATAGAAAAGCAATTCTACGGGTATTTAAAATTTGCGACAGCAAAAAATTATTTTTTGAAAAATTTACTATAAAAAAGGCAATCCTCGGGGTATTTAATATTTGCCACAGTAAAAAATTATTTATTGAAAAATTTCCTATAGAAAAGGCAATCGCTGGCGTATTTAAAATTTGCGACTGTAATAAATTATTTTTTGACAAATTCACTATAGAATAGGCAATCCCTGGCGTATTTCAAATTTGCGACAGTAGAAAATTATTTTTTGAAAAATTTACTATAGAAAAGTTAATATTCGGCGTATTTATAATTTCCGACAGTAAAAATTTATTTTTTGAAAAATCTACTATAGAAAAGGCAATAGTCGGCTCATTTAAAATTTTCGACATTTAAAAATTATTTGTTGATAAATTTACTATATAAAAGGCAAACCCTGGCGTATATAAAATTTGCGACAGTAAAAAATTATTTTTTGGAAAATTTAGTATAGAAATGGCAATCCCTGGCGTATTAAAAGATTGTGACAGTCAAAAATTTACTACAGAAATGCAATCGCTGGCGTATTTAAAATTTGCGGCAGTAAAAATTTATTTTTTGAAAAATTCACTATAGAAAAGGCAATCCTCAGCGCATTTAAAATTTGCGACAGTAAAAAATTATTTTTTGAAAAATTTACTATAGAAAAGGCAATCATCGGCATATTTAAAATTTGCGACAGTAAAAAATGATTTTTTGAAAAATTTAATATAGAAAACGCAAACCCTGGCATATTTAAAATTTGCGACAGTAAAAAATCATTTTTTGAAAAACTTACTATAGAAAAGGCAATCTTCGGCGTATTGACAATTTCCGACAGTAAAATATTATTTTTTGATAAATTTACTATAGAAAAGGCAATAGTCGGCGTATTTAAAATTTGCGACAGTAAAAAATTATTTTTTTAAAAATTTGGTATAGAAAAGGCAATCTGTGGAGCATTTAAAATTTGCAACAGTAGAAAATTCTTTTTTGAAAATATTACTGTAGAAAAGGCAATCCCTGTTGTATTTAAAATATGCGACAGTAAAAAATTATTTTTTGAAAAATTTACTATAGAAAAGGCAATCCCTGGCGTATTAAAATTTGCGACAGTAAAAAATTATTTTTTGAAAAATTTAATATAGAAAAGGCAATCCCTGGCGTATTTAAAATTTGCGACAGTAAAAAAACTACTATACAGAAGGCAATCGCTGGCATATTTAAATATTGCGACAGTAAAGAATATTTTTGAAAGATTTAATTTAGAAAAGGCAATCCTCGGCGTATTTAAAATCTGCGACATTAAAAAATTCTTTTTTGAAAAGTTTACTGTAGAAAAGGCAATCCCTGGTGTATTTAAAATTTGCGACAGTAAAAAATTATTTTTTGTATAATTAAGTATTGAAAAGGCAATCCCTGTGGTATTTAAAATTTGCGACAGAAAAAAAATCACTATAGAAATGGTAATCCCTGGCGTATTTAAAATTTGCGACAGTAAAAAATTATTTTTTGAAAAATTTACTATAGAAAAGGTAATACCTGTCATATTTAAAATTTGCAACAGTAAAAAATTTACTATACAAAAGGCAATCCCTGGCGTACTTAAAATTTGCGACAGTAAAAAATTATTTTTTGAAAAATTTACTATAGAAAATTGAATCGTCGGCATATTTAAAATTTGCGACAGTAAAAAATGATTTTTAGAAAAATTTAATATAGAAAACGCAAGCCATGGTGTATTTAAAATTTACGACAGTAAAAGTTTACTATAGAAAAGGCAATCCCTGGCGTATTTAAAATTTGCGGCAGTAAAAAAATTGCTACACAGAAGGCAATTGCTGTCTTATTTAAATATTGCGACAGTAAAGTATATTTTTTGAAAGATTTAATATAAAAAAGGCAATCCCTGGCGTATTTAAAATTTGCGACAGTAAAAAATTATTTTTTGAAAAATTTACTATAGAAAAGGCAATCCCTTGCGTATTTTAAATTTGCGACAGTAAAAAAATTACTATACGGAAGGCAATCGCTGGCGTATTTAAAATTTGCGACAGTAAAAAAATTACTATACAGAAGGCAATCGCTGGTGTATTTAAAATTTTCGACAGTAAAAAATTATTTTCTGTTAAATTTAGTATAGAAAAGGTAATCCCTGGCGTATTTAAAATTTGCGACAGTAAAAATTATTTTTTGAAAATTTACTATAGAAAAGGCAATCCTCGCGGTATTTAAAATTTGCGACAGTAAAAAATTATTTTTTGAAAATTTTACTATAGAAAAGGCAATCCCTGGCGTATTTAAAATTTGCGACGGTAAAAAGTCATTTTTTGAAAAATTTACTATAGAAAAGCAATTCAACGGGTATTTAAAATTTGCGACTGCAAAAAATTATTTTTTTTGAAAAATTTACTATAAAAAAGGCAATCCTCGGGGTATTTAATATTTGCGAAAGTAAAAAATTATTTTTTGAAAGTTTTACTATAAAAAAGGGAATCCTCGGCGTATTTAAAATTCGCGACAGCAAAAATTATTTTTTTTAAAATTAACTATAGATAAGGCAATACCTGGCATATTTAAAATTTGCGACAGTAAAAAATTCTTTTTGAAAAATTTATTATAGAAAAGGCAATCGTTGGCGTATTTAAAATCTGCGACAATACAAACTTATTTTTTGAAAAATTTCTTGTAGAAAAGGCAATCCCTGGTGTATTTAAAATTTGCGACAGTAAAAAATTATTTTCTGTAAAATTTAGAATAGAAAAAGCAATCTCTGGGCGTATTTAAAATATGCGACGGTAAAAAATTATTTTTTGAAAAATTTACTATAGAAAAAGCAATTCTACGGGTATTAAAATTTGCGAGAGCAAAAAAATTATTTTTTGAAAAATTTACTATAAAAAAGCAATCCCGGGGTATTTAATGTTTGCGACAGTAAAAAATTATTTTTTGAAAGTTTTACTATAAAAAAAAAATCCTCGGCGTATTTAAATTCGCGACAGCAGAAAATTATTTTTTGAAAAATTAACTATAGATAAGGCAATACCTGGCATATTTAAAATTTGCGACAGTAAAAAACACTTTTTGGAAAATTTATTATAGAAAAGGCAATCGATGGCGTATTTAAAATTTGCGACAATTAAAAACTATTTTTTGAAAAATTTACTCTAGAAAAGGCAATCCCTGGTGTATTAAAATTTGCGACAGTAAAAAATTATTTTCTGTAAAATTATCATAAATTATTTTTTGAAAGGCAATACCTGGCATATTTAAAATTTGCGACAGTAAAAAATTATTTTTTAAAAAATTTAATATAGAAAAGGCAATCGCTGGCGTATTTAAAATTTACGAGAGTAAAAAATTATTTTTTTAAAAATTTACTATAGAAAAGGCAATGCTCAGCGTAATTAAAATTTGCGACAGTAAAAAATTATTTTTTGCAAAATTTACTATAGAAAATGCAATCGCTGGCGTATTTAAAATTTGCGACTGTAATAAATTATTTTTTGACAAATTCACTATAGCAAAGGCAATCCCTGGCGTATTTAAAACTTGCGACAGTAAAACAATTACTATAGAAAAGGCAATCCCAGGCGTATTTAAACATTGCGGCAGTAAAGAATAATTTTTTGAATAATTTAATATAGAAAAGGCAATCCCAGGCGTATTTAAACATTGCGGCAGTAAAGAATAATTTTTTTGAAAAATTTAATATAGAAAAGGCGTATTTAAAATTGACGACAGTAAAAAATTCTTTTATGATAAATTTACTATATAGAAGACAAACCCTGGCGTATATAAAATTTGCGACAGTAAAACATTATTTTGTGGAAAATTTAGTATAGAAGTGGTAACCCCTGGCGTATTAAAAGATTGTGACAGTCAGAAATTTACTATAGAAAAGGCAGTAAAAAATTATTTTTTGAAAAATTTACTACAGAAAAGGCAAACCTGGATTATTTAACATTTGCGACAGTAAAACAGTATTTTTTGAAAAATTTACTCTAGAAAAGGTAAAATCTGGCGTATTTAAAATTTGCAGCAGTAAAAAATTTACTATAGAAAAGGCAATCCCTGGCGTATTTAAAATCTGCGACAGTAAAAAATAATTTTTTGACAAATTTACTATAGAAAAGGCAAGCCTCAGCGTATTTAAAATTTGCGACAGTAAAAAATTATTTTTAGAAATTTACTATAGAAAAGGCAATTGCTGGCGTATTTAAAATTTGCGACTGTAATACATTATATTTTGACAAATTCACTATAGAAAATAAATGGCAATCCCTGGCGTATTAAAAGATTGTGACAATCAAAAATTTACTACAGAAATACAATCGCTTGCGTATTTAAAATTTGCGACAGTAAAAATTTATTTTTTGAAAAATTTACTATAGAAAAGGCAATCCCTGGCGTATTTTAAATTTTCGACTGTAATAAATTATTTTTTGACAAATTTACTATAGAAAATGCAATCCCTGGCGTATTTAAAATTTGCGACAGTAAAAAATAATTTTTTGACAAATTTACTATAGAAAAGGCAATCCTCAGCGTATTTAAAATTTGCGACAGTAAAAAATTATTTTTAAAAATTTACTATAGAAAAGGCAATCGCTGGCGTATTTAAAATTTGCGACTGTAATACATTATATTTTGACAAATTCACTGTAGAAAAGGCAATCCCTGGCGTATTTAAAATTTGCGACAGTAAAAAATTATTTTTTGAAAAATTTACTATAGAAAAGTTAATATTAGGCGTATTTATAACTTCCGACAGTAAAAAATTATTTTTTGACAAATTTACTCTAGAAAAGGCAATCCTCGGCATATTTAAAATTTGCGACAGTAAAAAATGATTTTTTGAAAAATTTAATATAGAAAACGCAAACGCTGGCGTATTTAAAATTTCCGACAGTAAAATATTCTTTTTTGATAAATTTACTATAGAAAAGGCAATAGCCGGCGTATTTAAAATTTGCGACAGTAAAAAATTATTTTTTTAAAAATTTGGTATAGAAAAGGCAATCCGTGGAGCATTTAAAATTTGCAACAGTAGAAAATTCTTTTTTGAAAATTGTACTGTAGAAAAGGCAATCCCTGGTGTATTTAAAATTTGCGACAGTAAAAAATTATTTTTTGAAAAATTTACTATAGAAAAGGCAATCCCTGGCGTATTTAAAATTTGCGACAGTAAAAAATTATTTTTTAAAAAATTTACTATAGAATATGCAATCCCTGGCGTATTTAAAATTTGCGACAGTAAAAAAATTACTATACAGAAGGCAATCGCTGGCGTATTTAAATATTGCGACAGTAAAGAATATTTTTTGAAAGATTTAATATAGAAAAGGCAATACTCGGCGTTTTTAAAATCTGCGAAATTAAAAAATTCTTTTTTGAAAAGTTTACTGTAGAAAAGGCAATCCCTGGTGTATTTAAAATTTGCGACAGTAAAAAATTCTTTTTGTATAATTTAGTATAGAAAAGGCAATGACTGGAGTATTTAAAATTTGCGACAGAAAAAAATCACTATAGAAAAGGTAATCCCTGGCGTATTTAAAATTTGCGACAGTAAAAAATTATTTTTTGAAAAATTTACTATAGAAAAGGTAATACCTGGCATATTTAAAATTTGCAACAGTAAAAAATTTACTATAGAAAAGGCAATCCTTGGCGTACTTAAAATTTGCGACAGTAAAAAATTATTTTTTGAAAAATTTACTACAGAAAAGGGAATCGTCGGCATATTTAAAATTTGCGACAGTAAAAAATGATTTTTAGAAAAGTTTAATATACGCAAACCATGGCGTATTTAAAATTTGCGACAGTAAAAAATTATTTTTTGAAAAATTTACTATAGAAAAGGGCGTATTTAAAATTTGCGACAGTAAAAAAATAACTATACAGAAGGCAATCGCTGGCGTATTTAAATATTGCGACCGTAAAGAATATTTTTTGAAAGATTTAATATTGAAAAGGCAATACTCGGCGTATTTAAAATCTGCGACATTAAAAAATTCTTTTTTGGAAAGTTTACTGTAGAAAAGGCAATCCATGGTGTATTTAAAATTTGCGACAGTAAAAAATTATTTATTGAAAAATTTACTATAGAAAAGCAATTCTACGGGTATTTAAAATTTGCGGCAGCAAAAAATTATTTTTTGAAAAATTTACTATAAAAAAGGCAATCCTCGGGGTATTTAATATTTGCCACAGTAAAAAATTATTTATTGAAAAATTTCCTATAGAAAAGGAAATCGCTGGCGTATTTAAAATTTGCGACTGTAATAAATTATTTTTTGACAAATTCACTATAGAATTGGCAATCCCTGGCGTATTTAAAATTTGCGACAGTAGAAAATTATTTTTTGAAAAATTTACTATAGAAAAGTTAATATTCGGCGTATTTATAATTTCCGACAGTAAAAATTTATTTTTTGAAAAATCTACTATAGAAAAGGCAATAGTCGGCTTATTTAAATTTTCGACATTTAAAAATTATTTGTTGATAAATTTACTATATAAAAGGCAAACCCTGGCGTATATAAAATTTGCGACAGTAAAAAATTATTTTTTGGAAAATTTAGTATAGAAATGGCAATCCCTGGCGTATTAAAAGATTGTGACAGTCAAAAATTTACTACAGAAATGCAATCGCTGGCGTATTTAAAATTTGCGACAGTAAAAATTTATTTTTTGAAAAATTTACTATAGAAAAGGCAATCCTCAGCGCATTTAAAATTTGCGACAGTAAAAAATTATTTTTTGAAAAATTTACTATAGAAAAGGCAATCATCGGCATATTTAAAATTTGCGACAGTAAAAAATGATTTTTTGAAAAATTTAATATAGAAAACGCAAACCCTGGCGTATTTAAAATTTGCGACAGTAAAAAATCATTTTTTGAAAAATTTACTATAGAAAAGGCAATCTTCGGCGTATTGACAATTTCCGACAGTAAAATATTATTTTTTGATAAATTTACTATAGAAAAGGCAATAGTCGGCGTATTTAAAATTTGCGACAGTAAAAAATTATTTTTTTAAAAATTTGGTATAGAAAAGGCAATCTGTGGAGCATTTAAAATTTGCAACAGTAGAAAATTCTTTTTTGAAAATATTACTGTAGAAAAGGCAATCCCTGTTGTATTTAAAATATGCGACAGTAAAAAATTATTTTTTGAAAAATTTACTATAGAAAAGGCAATCCCTGGCGTATTAAAATTTGCGACAGTAAAAAATTATTTTTTGAAAAATTTACTATAGAAAAGGCAATCCCTGGCGTATTTAAAATTTGCGACAGTAAAAAAATTACTATACAGAAGGCAATCGCTGGCGTATTTAAATATTGCGACAGTAAAGAATATTTTTTGAAAGATTTAATTTAGAAAAGGCAATCCTCGGCGTATTTAAAATCTGCGACATTAAAAAATTCTTTTTTGAAAAGTTTACTGTAGAAAAGGCAATCCCTAATGTATTTAAAATTTGCGACAGTAAAAAATTATTTTTTGTATAATTAAGTATAGAAAAGGCAATCCCTGGGGTATTTAAAATTTGCTACAGAAAAAAAATCACTAAAGAAAAGGTAATCCCTGGCGTATTTATGCGACAGTAAAAAATTATTTTTTGAAAAATTTACTATAGAAAAGGTAATTCCTGGCATATTTAAAATTTGCAACACTAAAAAATTTACTATAGAAAAGGCAATCCCTGGCGTACTTAAAATTTGCGACAGTAAAAAATTATTTTTTGAAAAATTTACTATAGAAAATTGAATCGTCGGCATATTTAAAATTTGTGACAGTAAAAAATGATTTTTAGAAAAATTTAATATAGAAAACGCAAGCCCTGGCGTATTTAGAATTTACGACAGTAAAAATTTACTATAGAAAAGGCAATCCCTGGCGTATTTAAAATTTGCGACAGTAAAAAAATTGCTACACAGAAGGCAATTGCTGGCTTATTTAAATATTGCGACAGTAAAGAATATTTTTTGAAAGATTTAATATAGAAAAGGCAATCCCTGGCGTATTTAAAATTTGCGACAGTAAAAAATTATTTTTTGAAAAATTTACTATAGAAAAGGCAATCCCTTGCGTATTTAAAATTTGCGACAGTAAGAAAATTACTATACAGAAGGCAATCGCTGGCGTATTTAAAATTTGCGACAGTAAAAAAATTACTATACAGAAGGCAATCGCTGGTGTATTTAAAATTTTCGACAGTAAAAAATTATTTTCTGTAAAATTTAGTATAGAAAAGGTAATCCCTGGCGTATTTAAAACTTGCGACAGTAAAAATTATTTTTTGAAAATTTACTATAGAAAAGGCAATCCTCGCGGTATTTAAAATTTGCGACAGTAAAAAATTATTTTTTGAAAATTTTACTATAGAAAAGGCAATCCCTGGCGTATTTAAAATTTGCGACTGTAAAAAATTATTGTTTGAAAAATTTACTATAGAAAAGCAATTCTACGGGTATTTAAAATTTGCCACAGCAAAAAATTATTTTTTGAAAAATTTACTATAAAAAAGCAATCCTCGGGGTATTTAATATTTGCGACAGTAAAAAATTATTTTTTGAAAGTTTTACTATAAAAAAAGCAATCCTCGGAGTATTTAAAATTCGCGACAGCAGAAAATTATTTTTTGAAAAATTAAATATAGATAAGGCAATACCTGGCATATTTAAAATTTGCGACAGTAAAAAATTCTTTTTGAAAAATTTATTATAGAAAAGGCAATCGTTGGCGTATTTAAAATTTGCGAAAATAAAAAATTATTTTTTGAAAAATTTCCTGTAGAAAAGGCAATCCCTGGTGTATTTAAAATTTGCGACAGTAATAAATTATTTTTTGACAAATTCACTATAGCAAAGGCAATCCCTGGCGTATTTTAAATTTGCGACAGTAAAAAATTACTTTTTGAAAATTTTACTATAGGAAAGGCAATCCCTGGCGTATTTAAAATTTGCGACGGTAAAAAATTATTTTTTAAAAAATTTACTATAGAAAAGCAATTCTACGGGTATTTAATATTTGCGACAGCAAAAAATTATTTTTTGAAAAATTTACTATAAAAAAGCAATATTCGGGGTATTTAATATTTGCGAAAGTAAAAAATTATTTTTTGAAAGTTTTACTATAAAAAAGGGAATCCTCGGCGTATTTAAAATTCGCGACAGCAAAAATTATTTTTTGAAAAATTAACTATAGATAAGGCAATACTTGGCATATGTAAAATTTGCGACAGTAAAAAATTCTTTTTGAAAAATTTATTATAGAAAAGGCAATCGTTGGCGTATTTAAAATTTGCGACAATAAAAACTTATTTTTTGAAAAATTTCCTGTAGAAAAGGCAATCCCTGGTGTATTTAAAATTTGCGACAGTAAAAAATTATTTTCTGTAAAATTTAGAATAGAAAAAGCAATCCCTGGCGTATTTAAAATTTGCGACGGTAAAAAATTATTTTTTGAAAAATTTACTATAGAAAAGCAATTCTACGGGTATTTAAAATTTGCGACAGCAAAAAATTATCTTTTGAAAAATTTACTATAAAAAAGCAATCCTCGGGGTATTTAATATTTGCGACAGTAAAAAATTATTTTTTGAAAGTTTTACTATAAAAAAAGAAATCCTCGGCGTATTCAAAATTCGCGACAGCAGAAAATTATTTTTTGAAAAATTAACTATAGATAAGGCAATCGCTGGCGTATTTAAAATTTACGAGAGTAAAAAATTATTTTTTTAAAAATTTACTATAGAAAAGGCAATGCTCAGCGTATTTAAAATTTGCGACAGTAAAAAATTATTTTTTGCAAAATTTACTATAGAAAATGCAATCGCTGGCGTATTTAAAATTTGCGACTGTAATAAATTATTTTTTGACAAATTCACTATATCAAAGGCAATCCCTGGCGTATTTTAAATTTGCGACTGTAATAAATTATTTTTTGCCAAATTTACTATAGAAAAGGCAATCCCTGGCGTAGTTAAAATTTGCGACAGTAAAAAATAATTTTTTGACAAATTTACTATAGAAAAGGCAATCCTCAGCGTATTTAAATTTGCGACAGTAAAAAATTATTTTTAAAAATTTACTATAGAAAAGGCAATCGCTGGCGTATTTAAAATTTGCGACTGTAATACATTATATTTTGACAAATTCACTATAGAAAAGGCAATCCCTGGCGTATTTAAAATTTGCGACAGTAAAAAATTATTTTTTAAAAAATTTACTACAGAAAAGGCAATCGCTGGCGTATTTAAAATTTGCGACTGTAATAAATTATTTTTTGACAAATTCACTATAGCAAAGGCAATCCCTGGCGTATTTAAAACTTGCGACAGTAAAACAATTACTATAGAAAAGGCAATCCCAGGCGTATTTAAACATTGCGGCAGTAAAGAATAATTTTTTGAAAAATTTAATGTAGAAAAGGCGTATTTAAAATTGACGACAGTAAAAAATTCTTTTATGTTAAATTTACTATATAGAAGACAAACCCTGGCGTATATAAAATTTGCGACAGTAAAACATTATTTTGTGGAAAATTTAGTATAGAAATGGTAACCCCTGGCGTATTAAAAGATTGTGACAGTCAGAAATTTACTATAGAAAAGGCAGTAAAAAATTATTTTTTTGAAAAATTTACTACAGAAAAGGCAAACTTGGATTATTTAACATTTGCGACAGTAAAACAATATTTTTTGAAAAATTTACTGTAGAAAAGGTAATATCTGGCGTATTTAAAATTTGCAGCAGTAAAAAATTTACTATAGAAAAGGCAATCCCTGGCGTATTTAAAATCTGCGACAGTAAAAAATAATTTTTTGACAAATTTACTATAGAAAAGGCAAGCCTCAGCGTATTTAAAATTTGCGACAGTAAAAAATTATTTTTAAAAATTTACTATAGAAAAGGCAATTGCTGGCGTATTTAAAATTTGCGACTGTAATACATTATATTTTGACAAATTCACTATAGAAAAGAAATGGCAATCCCTGGCGTATTAAAAGATTGTGACAATCAAAAATTTACTACAGAAATACAATCGCTGGCGTATTTAAAATTTGCGACAGTAAAAATTTATTTTTTTGAAAAATTTACTATAGAAAAGGCAATCCTTGGCGTATTTTAAATTTGCGACTGTAATAAATTATTTTTTGACAAATTTAAAATTTACGAGAGTAAAAAATTATTTTTTTAAAAATTTACTATAGAAAAGGCAATGCTCAGCGTATATAAAATTTGCGATAGCAAAAAATTATTTTTTGCAAAATTTACTATGGAAAATTCAATCGCTGGCGTATTTAAAATTTGCGACTGTAATAAATTATTTTTTGACAAATTCACTATAGCAAAGGCAATCCCTGGCGTATTTAAAACTTGCGACAGTAAAACAATTACTATAGAAAAGGCAATCCCAGGCGTATTTAAACATTGCGGCAGTAAAGTATAATTTTTTGAAAAATTTAATGTAGAAAAGGCGTATTTAAAATTGACGACAGTAAAAAATTCTTTTATGATAAATTTACTATATAGAAGACAAACCCTGGCGTATATAAAATTTGCGACAGTAAAACATTATTTTGTGGAAAATTTAGTATAGAAATGGTAACCCCTGGCGTATTAAAAGATTGTGACAGTCAGAAATTTACTATAGAAAAAGCAGTAAAAAATTATTTTTTGAAAAATTTACTACAGAAAAGGCAAACCTGGATTATTTAACATTTGCGACAGTAAAACAGTATTTTTTGAAAAATTTACTGTAGAAAAGGTAATATCTGGCGTATTTAAAATTTGCAGCAGTAAAAAATTTACTATAGAAAAGGCAATCCCTGGCGTATTTAAAATCTGCGACAGTAAAAAATAATTTTTTGACAAATTTACTATAGAAAAGGCAAGCCTCAGCGTATTTAAAATTTGCGACAGTAAAAAATTATTTTTAAAAATTTACTATAGAAAAGGCAATTGCTGGCGTATTTAAAATTTGCGACTGTAATACATTATATTTTGACAAATTCACTATAGAAAAGAAATGGCAATCCCTGGCGTATTAAAAGATTGTGACAATCAAAAATTTACTACAGAAATACAATCGCTGGCGTATTTAAAATTTGCGACAGTAAAAATTTATTTTTTTGAAAAATTTACTATAGAAAAGGCAATCCTTGGCGTATTTTAAATTTGCGACTGTAATAAATTATTTTTTGACAAATTTACTATAGAAAAGGCAATCCCTGGCGCATTTAAAATTTGCGACAGTAAAAAATAATTTTTTGACAAATTTACTATAGAAAAGGCAATCCTCAGCGTATTTAAAATTTGTGAGAGTAAAAAATTATTTTTAAAAATTTACTATAGAAAAGGCAATCGCTGGCGTATTTAAAATTTGCGACTGTAATACATTATATTTTGACAAATTTACTATAGAAAAGGCAATCCCTGGCGTATTTAAAATTTGCGACAGTAAAAAATCATTTTTTGAAAAATTTACTATAGAAAAGGCAATCTTCGGCGTATTTACAATTTCCGACAGTAAAATATTCTTTTTTCATAAATTTACTATAGAAAAGGCAATAGTCGGCGTATTTAAAATTTGCGACAGTAAAAAATTATTTTTTAAAAATTTGGTATAGAAAAGGCAATCCGTGGAGCATTTAAAATTTGCAACAGTAGAAAATTCTTTTTTGAAAATTGTACTGTAGAAAAGGCAATCCCTGGTGTATTTAAAATTTGCGACAGTAAAAAATTATTTTTTGAAAAAAAATTACTATACAGAAGGCAATCGCTGGCGTATTTAAATATTGCGACAGTAAAGAATATTTTTTGAAAGATTTAATATAGAAAAGCAATACTCGGCGTTTTTAAAATCTGCGACATTAAAAAATTCTTTTTTGAAAAGTTTACTGTAGAAAAGGCAATCCCTGGTGTATTTAAAATTTGCGACAGTAAAAATTTTTTTTTGTATAATTTAGTATAGAAAAGGCAATGCCTGGAGTATTTAAAATTTGCGACAGAACAAAAATCACTATAGAAAAGGTAATCCCTGGCGTATTTAAAATTTGCGACAGTAAAAAATTATTTTTTGAAAAATTTACTATAGAAAAGGTAATACCTGGCATATTTAAAATTTGCAACAGTAAAAAATTTACTATAGAAAAGGAAATCCTTGGCGTACTTAAAATTTGCGACAGTAAAAAATTATTTTTTGAAAAATTTACTGTAGAAAAGGGAATCGTCGGCATATTTAAAATTTGCGACAGTAAAAAATGATTTTTAGAAAAGTTTAATATAGAAAACCCAAACCATGGCGTATTTAAAATTTGCGACAGTAAAAAATTATTTTTTGAAAAATTTACTATAGAAAAGGGCGTATTTAAAATTTGCGACAGTAAAAAAATAACTATACAGAAGGCAATCGCTGGCGTATTTAAATATTGCGACAGTAAAGAATATTTTTTGAAAGATTTAATATTGAAAAGGCAATCCTCGGCGTATTTAAAATCTGCGACATTAAAAAATTCTTTTTTGGAAAGTTTACTGTAGAAAAGGCAATCCCTGGTGTATTTAAAATTTGCGACAGTAAGAAATTATTTTTTGTATAATTTAGTATAGAAAAGGCAATCCCTGGAGTATTTAAAATTTGCGACAGAAAAAAAATCACTATAGAAAAGGTAATGCCTGGCGTATTTAAAATTTCCGACAGTAAAATTATTATTTTTTGAAAAATTTACTATAGAAAAGGTAATACCTGGCATATTTAAAATTTGCAACAGTAAAAAATTTACTATAGAAAAGGCAATCTCTGGCGTACTTAAAATATGCGACAGTAAAAAATTATTTTTTGAAAAATTTACTATAGAAAAGGCAATCCATGGAGTATTTAAAATTTGCGACAGTAAAAAATTATTTTTTGAAAAATTTACTATAGAAAAGAAATGGCAATCCCTGGCGTATTTAAAATTTGCGACAGTAAAAAATCATTTTTTGAAAAATTTACTATAGAAAAGCAATCTTCGGCGTATTTACAATTTCCGACAGTAAAATATTCTTTTTTGATAAATTTACTATAGAAAAGGCAATAGTCGGCGTATTTAAAAGTTGCGACAGTAAAAAATTATTTTTTTAAAAATTTGGTATAGAAAAAGCAATACGTGGAGCATTTAAAATTTTCAACAGTAGAAAATTCTTTTTTGAAAATTGTACTGTAGAAAAGGCAATCCCTGGTGTATTTAAAATTTGCGACAGTAAAAAATTATTTTTTGAAAAATTTACTATAGAAAAGGCAATCCCTGGCGTATTTAAAATTTGCGACAGTAAAAAATTATTTTTTGAAAAATTTACTATAGAAAAGGCAATCCCTGGCGTATTTAAAATTTGCGACAGTAAAAAAATTACTATACAGAAGGCAATCGCTGGCGTATTTAAATATTGCGACAGTAAAGAATATTTTTTGAAAGATTTAATATAGAAAAGGCAACATTCCGCGTTTTTAAAATCTGCGACACTAAAAAAAAATGTTTGAAAAGTTTACTGTAGAAAAGGCCATCCCTGGTGTATTTAAAATTTGCGACAGTAAAAAATTTTTTTTGTATAATTTAGTATAGAAAAGGCAATGCCTGAAGTATTTAAAATTTGCGAGAGAAAAAAAATCACTATAGAAAAGGTAATCCCTGGCGTATTTAAAATTTGCGACAGTAAAAAATTATTTTTTGAAAAATTTACTATAGAAAAGGTAACACCTGGCATATTTAAAATTTGCAATAGTATAAAATTTACTATAGAAAAAGCAATCCTTGGCGTACTTAAAATTTGCGACAGTAAAAAATTATTTTTTGAAAAATTTACTATAGAAAAGGGAATCGTCGGCATATTTAAAATTTGCGACAGTAAAAAATGATTTTTAGAAAAGTTTAATATAGAAAACGCAAACCATGGCGTATTTAAAATTTGCGACAGTAAAAAATTATTTTTTGAAAAATTTACTATAGAAAAGGGCGTATTTAAAATTTGCGACAGTAAAAAAATAACTATACAGAAGGCAATCGCTGGCGTATTTAAATATTGCGACAGTAAAGAATATTTTTTGAAAGATTTAATATTGAAAAGGCAATCCTCGGCGTATTTAAAATCTGCGACATTAAAAAATTCTTTTTTGGAAAGTTTACTGTAGAAAAGGCAATCCCTGGTGTATTTAAAATTTGCGACAGTAAAAAATTATTTTTTGTATAATTTAGTATAGAAAAGGCAATCCCTGGAGTATTTAAAATTTGCGACAGAAAAAAAATCACTATAGAAAAGGTAATCCCTGGCGTATTTAAAATTTCCGACAGTAAAATTATTATTTTTTGAAAAATTTACTATAGAAAAGGTAATACCTGGCATATTTAAAATTTGCAACAGTAAAAAATTTACTATAGAAAAGGCAATCCCTGGCGTACTTAAAATATGCGACAGTAAAAAATTATTTTTTGAAAAATTTACTATAGAAAAGGCAATCCATGGCGTATTTAAAATTTGCGACAGTAAAAAATTATTTTTTTGAAAAATTTCCTATAGAAAAGGCAATCCCTGGCGTATTTAAAATTTGCGACAGTAAAAAATCATTTTTTGAAAAATTTACTATAGAAAAGGCAATCTTCGGCGTATTTGCAATTTCCGACAGTAAAGTATTCTTTTTTGATAAATTTACTATAGAAAAGGCAATAGTCGGCGTATTTAAAATTTGCGACAGTAAAAAATTATTTTTTTAAAAATTTGGTATAGAAAAGGCAATCCATGGAGCATTTAAAATTTGCAACAGTAGAAAATTCTTTTTTGAAAATTGTACTGTAGAAAAGGCAATCCCTGGTGTATTTAAAATTTGCGACAGTAAAAAATTATTTTTTGAAAAATTTACTATAGAAAAGGCAATCCCTGGCGTATTTAAAATTTGCGACAGTAAAAAATTATTTTTTGAAAAATTTACTATAGAAAAGGCCATCCCTGGCGTATTTAAAATTTGCGACAGTAAAAAAATTACTATACAGAAGGCAATCGCTGGCGTATTTAAATATTGCGACAGTAAAGAATATTTTTTGAAAGATTTAATATAGAAAAGGCAATACTCGGCGTTTTTAAAATCTGCGACATTAAAAAATTCTTTTTTGAAAAGTTTACTGTAGAAAAGGCAATCCCTGGTGTATTTAAAATTTGCGACAGTGAAAAAATTTTTTTTGTATAATTTAGTATAGAAAAGGCAATGCCTGGAGTATTTAAAATTTGCGACAGAAAAAAAATCACTATAGAAAAGGTAATCCCTGGCGTATTTAAAATTTGCGACAGAAAAAAAATCAATATAGAAAAGGTAATCCCTGGCGTATTTAAAATTTCCGACAGTAAAATTATTATTTTTTGAAAAATTTACTATAGAAAAGGTAATACCTGGCGTATTTAAAATTTGCAACAGTAAAAAATTTACTATAGAAAAGGCAATCCCTGGCGTACTTAAAATATGCGGCAGTAAAAAATTATTTTTTGAAAAATTTACTATAGAAAAGGCAATCCATGGCGTATTTAAAATTTGCGACAGTAAAAAATTATTTTTTGAAAAATTTACTCTAGAAAAGGCAATCCCTGGCGTATTTAAAATTTGCGACAGTCAAAAATCATTTTTTGAAAAATTTACTATAGAAAATGCAATCTTCGGCGTATTTACAATATCCGAGAGTAAAATATTATTTTTGATAAATTTACTATAGAAAAGGCAATTGTCGGCATATTTAAAATTTGCGACAGTAAAAACTTATTTTTTTAAAAATTTAGTGTAGAAATGGCAATCCGTGGAGCATTTAAAATTTGCAACAGTAGAGAATTATTTTTTGAAAAATTTTAATGTTGAAAAGGCAATCCCTGGTGTTTTTAAAATTTGCTACAGTAACAAATTATTTTTTGAAAAATTTAATACAGAAAAGGCAATCCCTGGCGTATTTAAAATTTGCGACAGTAAAAAATTATTTTTTGAAAAATTTACTATAGAAAAGGCAATCCCTGGCGTATTTAAAATTTGCGACAGTAAAAAAATTGCTACACAGAAGGCAGTTGCTGGCTTATTTAAATATTGCGACAGTAAAGAATATTTTTTGAAAGATTTAATATAGAAAAGGCAATCCTCGGCGTATTTAAAATTTGCGACATTAAAAAATTCTTTTTTGAAAAATTTAATGTAGAAAAGGCAATCCCTGGTGTATTTAAAATTTGCGACAGTAAAAAATTATTTTTTGTAAAATTTAGTATAGAAAAGCCATCCCTGGAGTATTTAAAATTTGCGACTGAAAAAAAATCACTATAGAAAATGTAATCCCTGGCGTATTTAAAATTTGCGACAGTAAAAAATTATTTTTTGGAAAATTTACTATAGAAAAGGCAATCCCTGGCGTATTTAACATTTGCGACAGTAAAAAATTATTTTTTGAAAAATTACTATAGAAAAGCCAATGACTGGCGTATTTAAAATGTGCTACAGTAAAAAATTATTTTTTGAAAAATTTACTATAGAAAAGGTAATATTCGGCGTATTTACAATTTCCGACAGTAAAAAATTATTTTTTGAAAAATTTACTATAGAAAAGGCAATAGTCGGCGCATTTAAAATTTGCGACATTTAAAAATTATTTTTTGATAAATTTACTATATAAAAAGCAAACCCTGGCGTATATAAAATTTGCGACAGTCAAACATTATTTTTTTGATAATTTAGTATAGAAATGGCAATCCCTGGCGTATTAAAAGATTGTGACAATCAAAAATTTACTACAGAAATGCAATCACTGGCGTATTTAAAATTTGCGATAGTAAAAAATTATTTTTTGAAAAATTTACTATACAAAAGGCAATCGCTGGCGAATTTAAAATTTGCGACTATAATAAATTATTTTTTGACAAATTTACTATAGAAAAGGCAATCACTGGCGTATTTAAAATTTGCGACAGTAAAAAATTGTTTATTGAAAAATTTACTATAGAAAAGGCAATAGCCGGCGCATTTAAAATTTGCGACATTTAAAAGTTATTTTTTGATAAATTTACTATATAAAAGTCAAACCCTGGCGTATATAAAATTTGCGACAGTAAAAAATCATTTTTTGGAAAATTTACTATAGAAAAGGCAATCCCTGGCGTATTTAAAATTTGCGACAGTAAAAAATTTTTTTTTGAAAAATTTACTATAGAAAAGGTAATATTCGGCGTATTTACAATTTCCGACAGTAAAAAATTATTTTTTGAAAAATTTACTATAGAAAAGGCAATAGTCGGCTTATTTAAAATTTGCGACATTTAAAAATTATTTGTTGATAAATTTACTATATAAAAGGCAAACCCTGGCGTATATAAAATTTGCGACAGTAAAAAATTATTTTTTGGAAAATTTAGTATAGAAATGGTAATCCCTGGCGTATTAAAATATTGTGACAGTCAAAAATTTACTACAGAAATACAATCGCTGGCGTATTTAAAATTTGCGACAGTAAAATTTTTTTTTTGAAAAATTTACTATAGAAAAGGCAATCCTCAGCGTATTTAAAATTTGCGACAGTAAAAAATTATTTTTAAAAATTTACTATAGAAAAGGCAATCGCTGGCATATTTAAAATTTGCGACTGTAATACATTATATTTTGACAAATTCACTACAGAAAAGGCAATCCCTGGCGTATTTAAAATTTGCGACAGTAAAAAATTATTTTTTGAAAAATTTACTATAGAAAAGTTAATATTCGGCGTATTTATAACTTCCGACAGTAAAAAATTATTTTTTGACAAATTTACTCTAGAAAAGGCAATCCTCGGCATATTTAAAATTTGCGACAGTAAAAAATGATTTTTTGAAAAATTTAATATAGAAAACGCAAACCCTGGCGTATTTAAAATTTGCGACAGTAAAAAATCATTTTTTGAAAAATTTACTATAGAAAAGGCAATCCCTGGCGTATTTAAAATTTGCGACAGTAAAAAATCATTTTTTGAAAAATTTACTATAGAAAAGGCAATCTTCGGCGTATTTAAAATTTGCGACAGTAAAAAATTATTTTTTGAAAAATTTACTATAGAAAAGGCAATCCCTGGCGTATTTAAAATTTGCGACAGTAAAAAAATAACTATACAGAAGGCAATCGCTGGCGTATTTAAATATTGCGACAGTAAAGAATATTTTCTGAAAGATTTAATATAGAAAAGGCAATCCTCGGCGTATTTAAAATCTGCGACATTAAAAAATTCTTTTTTGAAAAGTTTACTGTAGAAAAGGCAATCCCTGGTGTATTTAAAATTTGCGACAGTAAAAAATTATTTTTTGTATAATTTAGTATAGAAAAGGCAATCCCTGGGGTATTTAAAATTTGCGACAGAAAAAAAATCACTATAGAAAAGGTAATCCCTGGCGTATTTAGAATTTGCGACAGTAAAATTATTATTTTTTGAAAAATTTACTATAGAAAAGGTAATACCTGGCATATTTAAAATTTGCAACAGTAAAAAATTTACTATAGAAAAGGCAATCCCTGGCGTACTTAAAATATGCGACAGTAAAAAATTATTTTTTGAAAAATTTACTATAGAAAAGGCAATCCCTGGCGTATTTAAAATTTGCGACAGTAAAAAATTATTTTTTGAAAAATATGCTATAGAAAAGGTAATCCCTGGCGTATTTAAAATTTGCGACAGTCAAAAATCATTTTTTGAAAAATTTACTATAGAAAATGCAATCTTCGGCGTATTTACAATATCCGAGAGTAAAATATTATTTTTTGATAAATTTACTATAGAAAAGGCAATTGTCGGCATATTTATAATTTGCGACAGTAAAAACTTATTTTTTTAAAAATTTAGTGTAGAAAAGGCAATCCGTGGAGCATTTAAAATTTGCAACTGTAGAGAATTATTTTTTGAAAAATTTTAATGTTGAAAAGGCAATCCCTGGTGTTTTTAAAATTTGCTACAATAACAAATTATTTTTTGAAAAATTTAATATAGAAAAGGCAATCCCTGTCGTATTTAAAATTTGAGACAGTAAAAAATTATTTTTTGAAAAATTTACTATAGAAAAGGCAATCCCTGGCGTATTTAAAATTTGCGACAGTAAAAAAATTGCTACACAGAAGGCAATTGCTGGCTTATGTAAATATTGCGACAGTAAAGAATATTTTTTGAAAGATTTAATATAGAAAAGGCAATCCTCGGCGTATTTCAAATTTGCGACAATAAAAAATTCTTTTTTGAAAAATTTAATGTAGAAAAGGCAATCCCTGGTGTATTTAAAATTTGCGGCAGTAAAAAATTATTTTTTGGAAAATTTACTATAGAAAAGGCAATCCCTGGCGTATTTAGCATTTGCGACAGTAAAAAATTATTTTTTGATAAATTACTATAGAAAAGCCAATGACTGGCGTATTTAAAATTTGCTACAGTAAAAAATTATTTTTTGGAAAATTTACTATAGAAAAGGTAATATTCGGCGTATTTACAATTTCCGACAGTAAAAAATTATTTTTTGAAAAATTTACTATAGAAAAGGCAATAGTCGGCGCATTTAAAAGTTGCGACATTTAAAAATTATTTTTTGATAAATTTACTATATAAAAGGCAAACCCTGGCGTATATAAAATTTGCGACAGTTAAATTATTATTTTTTGAAAAATTTACTATAGAAAAGGTAATACCTGGCATATTTAAAATTTGCAACAGTAAAAAATTTACTATAGAAAAGGCAATCCCTGGCGAACTTAAAATATGCGACAGTAAAAAATTATTTTTTGAAAAATTTACTATAGAAAAGGCAATCCCTGGTGTATTTAAAATTTGCGACAGTAAAAAATTATTTTTTGAAAAATATACTATAGAAAAGGCAATCCCTGGCGTATTTAAAATTTGCGACAGTCAAAAATCATTTTTTGAAAAATTTACTATAGAAAAGGCAATCCCTGGAGTATTTAAGATTTGCGACTGAAAAAAAATCACTATGGAAAATGTAATCCCTGGCGTATTTAAAATTTGCGACAGTAAAAAATTATTTTTTGTATAATTTAGTATAGAAAAGGCAATCCCTGGCGTATTTGAAATTTGCGACAGAAAAAAAATCACTATAGAAAAGGTAATCCCTGGCGTATTTAAAATTTGCGACAGTTAAATTATTATTTTTTGAAAAATTTACTATAGAAAAGGTAATACCTGGCATATTTAAAATTTGCAACAGTAAAAAATTTACTATAGAAAAGGCAATCCCTGGCGAACTTAAAATATGCGACAGTAAAAAATTATTTTTTGAAAAATTTACTATAGAAAAGGCAATCCCTGGTGTATTTAAAATTTGCGACAGTAAAAAATTATTTTTTGAAAAATATACTATAGAAAAGGCAATCCCTGGCGTATTTAAAATTTGCCACAGTCAAAAATCATTTTTTGAAAAATTTACTATAGAAAATGCAATCTTCGGCGTATTTACAATATCCGAGAGTAAAATATTATTTTTTGATAAATTTACTATAGAAAAGGCAATTGTCGGCCTATTTATAATTTGCGACAGTAAAAACTTATTTTTTTAAAAATTTAGTGTAGAAAAGGCAATCCGTGGAGCATTTAAAATTTGCAACAGTAGAGAATTATTTTTTGAAAAATTTTAATGTTGAAAAGGCAATCCCTGGTGTTTTTAAAATTTGCTACAGTAACAAATTATTTTTTGAAAAATTTAATATAGAAAAGGCAATCCCTGGCGTATTTGAAATTAGAGACAGAAAAAAATTATTTTTTGAAAAATTTACTATAGAAAAGGCAATCCCTGGCGTATTTAAAATTTGCGACAGTAAAAAAATTTCTACACAGAAGGCAATTGCTGGCTTATTTAAATATTGCGACAGTAAAGAATATTTTTTGAAAGATTTAATATAGAAAAGGCAATCCTCGGCGTATTTCAAATTTGCGACAATAAAAAATTCTTTTTTGAAAAATTTAATGTAGAAAAGGCAATCCCTGGTGTATTTAAAATTTGCGGCAGTAAAAAATTATTTTTTGGAAAATTTACTATAGAAAAGGCAATCCCTGGCGTATTTAGCATTTGCGACAGTAAAAAATTATTTTTTGATAAATTACTATAGAAAAGCCAATGACTGGCGTATTTAAAATTTGCTACAGTAAAAAATTATTTTTTGGAAAATTTACTATAGAAAAGGTAATATTCGGCGTATTTACAATTTCCGACAGTAAAAAATTATTTTTTGAAAAATTTACTATAGAAAAGGCAATAGTCGGCGCATTTAAAAGTTGCGACATTTAAAAATTATTTTTTGATAAATTTACTATATAAAAGGCAAACCCTGGCGTATATAAAATTTGCAACAGTAAAACATTATTTTTTGGAAAATTTAGTATAGAAATGGCAATCCCTGGCGTATTAAAAGATTGTGACAATCAAAAATTTACTACAGAAATGCAATCGCTAGCGTATTTAAAATTTGCGACAGTAAAAAATTATTTTTTGAAAAATTTACTATACAAAAGGCAATCGCTGGCGAATTTAAAATTTGCGACTATAATAAATTATTTTTTGACAAATTTACTATAGAAAAGGCAATCGCTGGCGTATTTAAAATTAGCGACAGTAAAAAATTGTTTATTGAAAAATTTACTATAGAAAAGGCAATAGCCGGCGCATTTAAAATTTACGACATTTAAAAATTATTTTTTGATAAATTTGCTATATAAAACGCAAACCCTGGCGTATATAAAATTTGCGAAAGTAAAAAATTATTTTTTGGAAAATTTACTATAGAAAAGGCAATCCCTGGCGTATTTAAAATTTGCGACAGTAAAAAATTATTTTTTGAAAAATTTACTATAGAAAAGTTAATATTCGGCGTATTTGCAATTTCCGACAGTAAAAAATTATTTTTTGAAAAATTTACTATAGAAAAGGCAATAGTCGGCTTATTTAAAATTTGCGACATCTAAAAATTATTTGTTGATAAATTTACTATATAAAAGGCAAACCCTGGCGTATATAAAATTTGCGACAGTAAAAAATTATTTTTTGGAAAATTTAGTATAGAAATGGCAATCCCTGGCGTATTTAAAATTTGCGACTGTAATACATTATATTTTGACAAATTCACTATAGAAAAGGCAATCCCAGGCGTATTTAAAATTTGCGACAGTAAAAAATTGTTTTTTGACAAATTTACTATAGAAAAGTTAATATTCGGCGTATTTATAACTTCCGACAGTAAAAAATTATTTTTTGAAAAATTTACTATAGAAAAGGCAATAGTCGGCTTATTTAAAATTTGCGACATCTAAAAATTATTTGTTGATAAATTTACTATATAAAAGGCAAACCCTGGCGTATATAAAATTTGCGACAGTAAAAAATTATTTTTTGGAAAATTTAGTATAGAAATGGCAATCCCTGTCGTATTAAAAGATTGTGACAGTCAAAAATTTACTACAGAAATACAATCGCTGGCGTATTTAAAATTTGCGACAGTAAAAATTCATTTTTTGAAAAATTTACTATAGAAAAGGCAATCCTCAGCGCATTTAAAATTTGCGACAATAAAAAATTATTTTTTGAAAAATTTACTATAGAAAAGGCAATTGCTGGCGAATTTAAAATTTGCAACTGTAATAAATTATTTTTTGACAAATTTACTATAGAAAAGGCAATCCCTGGCGTATTTAAAATTTGCGACAGTAAAAAATTATTTTTTGGAAAATTTAGTATAGAAATGGCAATCCCTGGCGTATTAAAAGATTGTGACAGTCAAAAATTTACTACAGAAATACAATCGCTGGCGTATTTAAAATTTGCGACAGTAAAAATTCATTTTTTGAAAAATTTACTATAGAAAAGGCAATCCTCAGCGCATTTAAAATTTGCGACAATAAAAAATTATTTTTTGAAAAATTTACTATAGAAAAGGCAATCGCTGGCGAATTTAAAATTTGCAACTGTAATAAATTATTTTTTGACAAATTTACTATAGAAAAGGCAATCCCTGGCGTACTTAAAATTTGCGACAGAAAAAAATTATTTTTTGAAAAATTTACTATAGAAAAGGGAATCGTCGGCATATTTAAAATTTGCGACAGTAAAAAATGATTTTTAGAAAAGTTTAATATAGAAAACGCAAATCATGGCGTATTTAAAATTTGCGACAGTAAAAAATTATTTTTTGAAAAATTTACTATTGAAAAGGTAATCCCTGGCGTATTTAAAATTTGCGACAGTAAAAAAATTGCTACACAAAAGGCAATTGCTGGCTTATTTAAATATTGCGACAGTAAAGAATATTTTTTGAAAGATTTAATATAGAAAAGGCAATCACTGGCGTATTTAAAATTAGCGACAGTAAAAAATTATTTTTTGAAAAATTTACTATAGAAATGGCAATCCCTGGTGTATTTAAAATTTGCGACAGTAAAAATTTTTTTTTGTATAATTTAGTATAGAAAAGGCAATCCCTGGAGTATTTAAAATTTGCGACAGAAAAAAAATCACTATAGAAAAGGTAATCCCTGGCGTATTTAAAATTTGCGACAGTAAAAAATTATTTTTTGAAAAATTTACTATAGAAAAGGTAATACCTGGCATATTTAAAATATACAACAGTAAAAAATTTACTATAGAAAAGGCAATCCCTGGCGTACTTAAAATTTGCGACAGTAAAAAATTATTTTTTGAAAAAATTACTATAGAAAAGGAATCGTCGGCATATTTAAAATTTGCGACAGTAAAAAATGATTTTTAGAAAAGTTTAATATAGAAAACGCAAATCATGGCGTATTTAAAATTTGCGACAGTAAAAAATTATTTTTTGAAAAATTTACTATTGAAAAGGCAATCCCTGGCGTATTTAAAATTTGCGACAGTAAAAAAATTGCTACACAGAAGGCAATTGCTGGCTTATTTAAATATTGCGACAGTAAAGAATATTTTTTGAAAGATTTAATATAGAAAAGGCAATCCCTGGCGTATTTAAAATTAGCGACAGTAAAAAATTATTTTTTGAAAAATTTACTATAGAAAATGCAATCCCTGGCGCATTTAAAATTTGCGACAGTAAAAAAATTACTATACAGAAGGCAATCGCTGGCGTATTTAAATATTGCGACAGTAAAGAATATTTTTTGAAAGATTTAATATAGAAAAGGCAATCCTCGCCGTATTTAAAATCTGCGACTTTAAAAAATTCTTTTTTGAAAAGTTTACTGTAGAAAAGGCAATCCCTGGTGTATTTAATATTTGCGACAGTAAAAAATTATTTTTTGTATAATTTAGTATAGAAAAGGCAATCCCTGGAGTATTTAAAAATTGCGACAGAAAAAAAATCACTATAGAAAAGGTAATCTCTGGCGTATTTAAAATTTGCGACAGTAAAATTATTATTTTTTGAAAAATTTACTATAGAAAAGGTAATACCTGGCATATTTAAAATTTGCAACAGTAAAAAATTTACTATAGAAAAGGCAATCCCTGGCGTACTTAAAATATGCGACAGTAAAAAATTATTTTTTGAAAAATTTACTATAGAAAAGGCAATCCCTGGCGTATTTAAAATTTGCGACAGTAAAAAATTATTTTTTGAAAAATTTACTATAGAAAAGGCAATCCCTGGCGTATTTAAAATTTGCGACATTCAAAAATCATTTTTTGAAAAATTTACTATAGAAAATGCAATCGTCGGCGTATTTACAATATCCGAGAGTAAAATATTATTTTTCGATAAATTTACTATAGAAAAGGCAATAGTCGGCGCATTTAAAATATGCGACATTTAAAAATTATTTTTTGATAAATTTACTATAGAAGGCAAACCCTGGCGTATATAAAATTTGCGACAGTAAAACATAATTTTTTGGAAAATTTAGTTAAGAAATGGCAATCCCTGGCGTATTAAAAGATTGTGACAATCAAAAATTTACTACAGAAATGCAATCGCTGGCGTATTTAAAATTTGCGACAGTAAAAATTATTTTTTGAAAAATTTACTATACAAAAGGCAATCGCTGTCGAATTTAAAATTTGCGACCATAATAAATTATTTTTTAACAAATTTACTATAGAAAAGGCAATCCCTGGCGTATTTAAAATTTGCAACAGTAATAAATTGTTTATTGAAAAATTTACTTTAGAAAAGGCAATAGCCGCCGCATTTAAAATTTGCGACATTTAAAAATTATTTTTTGATAAATTTACTATATAAAACCCAAACCCTGGCGTATATAAAATTTGCGACAGTAAAAAATTATTTTTTGGAAAATTTAGTATAGAAATGGTAATCCCTGGCGTATTAAAAGATTGTGACAGTCAAAAATTTACTACAGAAATACAATCGCTGGCGTATTTAAAATTTGCGACAGTAAAAATTTATTTTTTGAAAAATTTACTATAGAAAAGGCAATCCTCAGCGCATTTAAAATTTGCGACAGTAAAAAATTATTTTTTGAAAAATTTACTATAGAAAAGGCAATCGCTGGCGAATTTAAAATTTGCGACTGCAATAAATTATTTTTTGACAAATTTACTATAGAAAAGGCAATCCCTGGCGTATTTAAAATTTGCGACATTAAAAAATTATTTATTGAAAAATTTACTATAGAAAAGGCAATATTCGGCGTATTTACAATTTCCGACAGTAAAAAATTATTTTTTGACAAATTTACTCTAGAAAAGGCAATCCTCGGCATATTTAAAATTTGCGATAGTAAAAAATGATTTTTTGAAAAATTTAATATAGACGCAAACCCTGGCGTATTTAAAATTTGCGACAGAAAAAAATCAATTTTTTGAAAAATTTACTATAGAAAAGGCAATCCCTGGCGTATTTAAAATTTGCGACAGTAAAAAATTATTTTTTGAAAAATTTACTATAGAAAAGGCAATCCCTGGCGTATTTAAAATTTGCGACAGTAAAAAATTATTTTTTGAAAAATTTAGTATAGAAAAGGCAATCCCTGGCGTATTTAAAATTTGCGACAGTCAAAAATCATTTTTTGAAAAATTTACTATAGAAAATGCAATCGTCGGCGTATTTACAATATCCGAGAGTAAAATATTATTTTTCGATAAATTTACTATAGAAAAGGCAATAGTCGGCGCATTTAAAATATGCGACATTTAAAAATTATTTTTTGATAAATTTACTATAGAAGGCAAACCCTGGCGTATATAAAATTTGCGACAGTAAAACATAATTTTTTGGAAAATTTAGTTAAGAAATGGCAATCCCTGGCGTATTAAAAGATTGTGACAATCAAAAATTTACTACAGAAATGCAATCGCTGGCGTATTTAAAATTTGCGACAGTAAAAAATTATTTTTTGAAAAATTTACTATACAAAAAGCAATCGCTGGCGAATTTAAAATTTGCGACCATAATAAATTATTTTTTGACAAATTTACTATAGAAAAGGCAATCCCTGGCGTATTTAAAATTTGCAACAGTAATAAATTGTTTATTGAAAAATTTACTTTAGAAAAGGCAATAGCCGCCGCATTTAAAATTTGCGACATTTAAAAATTATTTTTTGATAAATTTACTATATAAAAGGCAAACCCTGGCGTATTTAAAATTTGCGACAGTAAAAAATTATTTTTTGGAAAATTTACTATAGAAAGGGCAATCCCTGGCGTATTTAAAATATGCGGCAGTAAAAAATTATTTTTTGAAAAATTTACTATAGAAAAGGTAATATTCGGCGCATTTACAATTTCCGACAGTAAAAAATTATTTTTTGAAAAATTTACTATAGAAAAGGCAATAGTCGGCTTATTTAAAATTTGCGACATTTAAAAATTATTTGTTGATAAATTTACTATATAAAACCCAAACCCTGGCGTATATTAAATTTGCGACAGTAAAAAATTATTTTTTGGAAAATTTAGTATAGAAATGGCAATCCCTGGCGTATTAAAAGATTGTGACAGTCAAAAATTTACTACAGAAATACAATCGCTGGCGTATTTAAAATTTGCGACAGTAAAAATTTATTTTTTGAAAAATTTACTATAGAAAAGGCAATCCTCAGCGCATTTAAAATTTGCGACAGTAAAAAATTTACTATAGAAAAGGCAATCGCTGGCGAATTTAAAATTTGCGACTGTAATAAATTATTTTTTGACAAATTTACTATAGAAAAGGCAATCCCTGGCGTATTTAAAATTTGCGACATTAAAAAATTATTTATTGAAAAATTTACTATAGAAAAGGCAATATTCGGCGTATTTACAATTTCCGACAGTAAAAAATTATTTTTTGACAAATTTACTCTAGAAAAGGCAATCCTCGGCATATTTAAAATTTGCGATAGTAAAAAATGATTTTTTGAAAAATTTAATATAGACGCAAACCCTGGCGTATTTAAAATTTGCGACAGTAAAAATCATTTTTTGAAAAATTTACTATAGAAAAGGCAATCCCTGGCGTATTTAAAATTTGCGACAGTAAAAAATCATTTTTTGAAAAATTTACTATAGAAAAGGCAATCTTCGGCGTATTTAAAATTTGCGACAGTAAAAACTTATTTTTTTAAAAATTTGGTATAGAAAAGGCAATCCGTGGAGCATTTAAAATTTGCAACAGTAGAAAATTCTTTTTTGAAAATTTTACTGTAGAAGAGGCAATCCCCGGTGTATTTAAAATTTGCGACAGTAAAAAATTATTTTTTGAAAAATTTACTATAGAAAAGGCAATCCCTGGCGTATTTAAAATTTGCGACAGTAAAAAATTATTTTTTGAAAAATTTACTATAGAAAAGGCAATCCCTGGCGTATTTAAAATTTGCGACAGTCAAAAATCATTTTTTGAAAAATTTACTATAGAAAATGCAATCGTCGGCGTATTTACAATATCCGAGAGTAAAATATTATTTTTCGATAAATTTACTATAGAAAAGGCAATAGTCGGCGCATTTAAAATATGCGACATTTAAAAATTATTTTTTGATAAATTTACTATAGAAGGCAAACCCTGGCGTATATAAAATTTGCGACAGTAAAACATAATTTTTTGGAAAATTTAGTTAAGAAATGGCAATCCCTGGCGTATTAAAAGATTGTGACAATCAAAAATTTACTACAGAAATGCAATCGCTGGCGTATTTAAAATTTGCGACAGTAAAAAATTATTTTTTGAAAAATTTACTATACAAAAGGCAATCGCTGGCGAATTTAAAATTTGCGACCATAATAAATTATTTTTTGACAAATTTACTATAGAAAAGGCAATCCCTGGCGTATTTAAAATTTGCAACAGTAATAAATTGTTTATTGAAAAATTTACTTTAGAAAAGGCAATAGCCGCCGCATTTAAAATTTGCGACATTTAAAAATTATTTTTTGATAAATTTACTATATAAAAGGCAAACCCTGGCGTATATAAAATTTGCGACAGTAAAAAATTATTTTTTGGAAAATTTACTATAGAAAAGGCAATCCCTGGCGTATTTAAAATTTGCGGCAGTAAAAAATTATTTTTTGAAAAATTTACTATAGAAAAGGTAATATTCGGCGCATTTACAATTTCCGACAGTAAAAAATTATTTTTTGAAAAATTTACTATAGAAAAGGCAATAGTCGGCTTATTTAAAATTTGCGACATTTAAAAATTATTTGTTGATAAATTTACTATATAAAACCCAAACCCTGGCGTATATAAAATTTGCGACAGTAAAAAATTATTTTTTGGAAATTTTAGTATAGAAATGGCAATCCCTGGCGTATTAAAAGATTGTGACTGTCAAAAATTTACTACAGAAATACAATCGCTGGCGTATTTAAAATTTGCGACAGTAAAAATTTATTTTTTGAAAAATTTACTATAGAAAAGGCAATCCTCAGCGCATTTAAAATTTGCGACAGTAAAAAATTATTTTTTGAAAAATTTACTATAGAAAAGGCAATCGCTGGCGAATTTAAAATTTGCGACTGTAATAAATTATTTTTTGAAAAATTTACTATAGAAAAGGCAATCCCTGGCGTATTTAAAATTTGCGACATTAAAAAATTATTTATTGAAAAATTTACTATAGAAAAGGCAATATTCGGCGTATTTACAATTTCCGACAGTAAAAAATTATTTTTTGACAAATTTACTCTAGAAAAGGCAATCCTCGGCATATTTAAAATTTGCGATAGTAAAAAATGATTTTTTGAAAAATTTAATATAGACGCAAACCCTGGCGTATTTAAAATTTGCGACAGTAAAAATCATTTTTTGAAAAATTTACTATAGAAAAGGCAATCCCTGGCGTATTTAAAATTTGCGACAGTAAAAAATCATTTTTTGAAAAATTTACTATAGAAAAGGCAATCTTCGGCGTATTTAAAATTTGCGACAGTAAAAACTTATTTTTTTAAAAATTTGGTATAGAAAAGGCAATCCGTGGAGCATTTAAAATTTGCAACAGTAGAAAATTCTTTTTTGAAAATTTTACTGTAGAAGAGGCAATCCCTGGTGTATTTAAAATTTGCGACAGTAAAAAATTATTTTTTGAAAAATTTACTATAGAAAAGGCAATCCCTGGCGTATTTAAAATTTGCGACAGTAAAAAATTATTTTTTGAAAAATTTACTATAGAAAAGGCAATCGCTGGCGTATTTAAAATTTGCGACTGTAATTCATTATATTTTGACAAATTCACTATAGAAGAGGCAATCCCTGGCGTATTTAAAATTTGCGACAGTAAAAAATTGTTTTTTGAAAAATTTACTATAGAAAAGTTAATATTCGGCGTATTTATAATTTCCGACAGTAAAAAATTATTTTTTGAAAAATTTACTATAGAAAAGGCAATAGTCGGCTTATTTAAAATTTGCGACATTTAAAAATTATTTGTTGATAAATTTACTGTATAAAAGGCAAACTCTGGCGTATATAAAATTTGCGACAGTAAAAAATTATTTTTTGGAAAATTTAGTATAGAAATGGCAATCCCTGGCGTATTAAAAGATTGTGACAGTCAAAAATTAACTACAGAAATACAATCGCTGGCGTATTTAAAATTTGCGACAGTAAAAATTTATTTTTTGAAAAATTTACTATAGAAAAGGCAATCCTCAGCGCATTTTAAATTTGCGACAGTAAAAAATTTACTATAGAAAAGGCAATCGTTGGCGAATTTAAAATTTGCGACTGTAATAAATTATTTTTTGACAAATTTACTATAGAAAAGGCAATCCCTGGCGTATTTAAAATTTGCGACAGTAAAAAATTATTTATTGAAAAATTTACAATAGAAAAGGCAATACTCGGCGTATTTACAATTTCCGACAGTAAACAATTATTTTTTGACAAATTTACTCTAGAAAAGGCAATCCTCGGCATATTTAAAATTTGCGACAGTAAAAAATGATTTTTTGAAAAATTTAATATAGAAAACGCAAACCCTGGCGTATTTAAAATTTGCGACAATAAAAAATCATTTTTTGAAAAATTTACTATAGAAAAGGCAATCTTCGGCGTATTTACAATTTCCGACAGTAAAATATTATTTTTTGAAAAATTTACTATAGAAAAGGCAAACCCTGGTGTATTTAAAATTTGCGACAGTAAAAAATCATTTTTTTGAAAAATTTACTATAGAAAAGGCAATCCCTGGCGTATTTAAAATTTGCGACAGTAAAAAATTATTTTTTGAAAAATTTACTATAGAAAAGGCAATCGCTGGCGTATTTAAAATTTGCGACTGTAATACATTATATTTTGACAAATTCACTATAGAAAAGGCAATCCCTGGCGTATTTAAAATTTGCGACAGTAAAAAATTGTTTTTTGAAAAATTTACTATAGAAAAGTTAATATTCGGCTTATTTATAACTTCCGACAGTAAAAAATTATTTTTTTAAAAATTTACTATAGAAAAGGCAATAGTCGGCTTATTTAAAACTTGCGACATTTAAAAATTATTTGTTGATAAATTTACTATATAAAAGGCAAACCCTGGCGTATATAAAATTTGCGACATTAAAAAATTATTTTTTGGAAAATTTAGTATAGAAATGGCAATCCCTGGCGTATTAAAAGATTGTGACAGTCAAAAATTTACTACAAAAATACAATCGCTGGCGTAGTTAAAATTTGCGATACTAAAAATTCATTTTTTGAAAAATTTACTATAGAAAAGGCAATCCTCAGCGCATTTAAAATTTGCGACAATAAAAAATTATTTTTTGAAAAATTTACTATAGAAAAGGCAATCGCTGGCGGATTTAAAAATTGCGACTGTAATAAATTATTTTTTGACAAATTTACTATAGAAAAGGCAATCCCTGGCGTATTTAAAATTTGCGACAGTAAAAAATTATTTATTGAAAAATTTACTATAGAAAAGGCAATATTCGGCGTATTTACAATTTCCGACAGTAAAAAATTATTTTTTGACAAATTTATTCTAGAAATGGCAATCCTCGGCATATTTAAAATTTGCGACAGTAAAAAATGATTTTTTGAAAAATTTAATATAGAAAACGCAAACCCTGGCGTATTTAAAATTTGCGACAGTAAAAAATCATTTTTTGAAAAATTTACTATAGAAAAGGCAATCCCTGGTGTATTTAAAATTTGCGACAGTAAAAAATTATTTTTTGAAAAATTTACTATAGAAAAGGCAATCCCTGGCGTATTTAAAATTTGCGACAGTAAAAAAATTACTATACAGAAGGCAATCGCTGGCGTATTTAAATATTGCGACAGTAAAGAATATTTTTTGAAAGATTTAATATAGAAAAGGCAATACTCGGCGTATTTAAAATCGGCGATATTAAAAAATTCTTTTTTGAAAAGTTTACTGTATAAAAGGCAATCCCTGTGTATTTAAAATTTGCGACAGTATAAAATATTTTTTGAAAGATTTAATATAGAAAAGGCAATCCCTGGTGTATTTAAAATTTGCGACAGTAAAAAATTATTTTTTGAAAAATTTACTATAGAAAAGGCAATCCCTGGAGTATTTAAAATTTGCGACAGAAAAAAAATCACTATAGAAAAGGTAATCCCTGGCGTATTTAAAATTTGCGACAGTAAAATTATTATTTTTTGAAAAATTTACTATAGAAATGGTAATACCTGGCATATTTAAAATTTGCAACAGTAAAAATTTACTATAGAAACGGCAATCCCTGGCGTACTTAAAATATGCGACAGTAAAAAATTAATTTTTGAAAAATTTACTATAGAAAAGGCAATCCCTGGCGTATTTAAAATTTGCGACAGTAAAAAATTATTTTTTGAAAAATTTACTATTGAAAAGGCAATCCCTGGCGTATTTAAAATTTGCGACAGTCAAAAATCATTTTTTTAAAAATATACTATAGAAAATGCAATCTTCGGCGTATTTACAATATCCGAGAGTAAAATATTATTTTTCGATAAATTTGCTATAGAAAAGGCAATAGTCGGCGCATTTAAAATATGCGACATTTAAAAATTATTTTTTGATAAATTTACTATATAAAAGGCAAACCCTGGCGTATATAAAATTTGCGACGGTAAAACATTATTTTTTGGAAAATTTAGTTAAGAAATGGCAATCCCTGGCGTATTAAAAGATTGCGACAATCAAAAATTTACTACAGAAATGCAATCACTGGCGTATTTAAAATTTGCGACAGTAAAAAATTATTTTTTGAAAAATTTACTATACAAAAGGCAATCGCTGGCGAATTTAAAATTTGCGAATATAATAAATTATTTTTTGACAAATTTACTATAGAAAAGGCAATCCCTGGCGTATTTAAAATTTGCGACAGTAAAAAATTGTTTATTGAAAAATTTACTATAGAAAAGGCAATAGCCGCCGCATTTAAAATTTGCGACATTTAAAAATTATTTTTTGATAAATTTACTATATAAAAGGCAAACCCTGGCGTATATAAAATTTGCGACAGTAAAAAATTATTTTTTGGAAATTTTACTATAGAAAAGGCAATCCCTGGCGTATTTAAAATTTGCGACAGTAAAAAATTATTTTTTGACAAATTTACTATAGAAAAGGTAATATTCGGCGTATTTACAATTTCCGACAGTAAAAAATTATTTTTTGAAAAATTTACTATAGAAAAGGCAATAGTCGGCTTATTTAAAATTTGCGACATTTAAAAATTATTTGTTGATAAATTTACTATATAAAAGGCAAACCCTGGCGTATATAAAATTTGCGACAGTAAAAAATTATTTTTTGGAAAATTTAGTATAGAAATGGAAATCCCTGGCGTATTAAAAGATTGTGACAGTCAAAAATTTACTACAGAAATACAGTCGCTGGCGTATTTAAAATTTGCGACAGTAAAAATTTATTTTTTGAAAAATTTACTATAGAAAAGGCAATCCTCAGCGCATTTAAAATTTGCGACAGTAAAAAATTATTTTTTGAAAAATTTACTATAGAAAAGGCAATCGCTGGCGAATTTAAAATTTGCGACTGTAATAAATTATTTTTTGACAAATTTACTATAGAAAAGGCAATCCCTGGCGTATTTAAAATTTGCGACAGTAAAAAATTATTTATTGAAAAATTTACTATAGAAAAGGCAATATTCGGCGTATTTACAATTTCCGACAGCAAAAAATTATTTTTTGACAAATTTACTCTAGAAAAGGCAATCCTCGACATATTTAAAATTTGCGATAGTAAAAAATGATTTTTTGAAAAATTTAATATAGACGCAAACCCTGGCGTATTTAAAATTTGCGACAGTAAAAAATCATTTTTTGAAAAATTTACTATAGAAAAGGCAATCCCTGGCGTATTTAAAATTTGCGACAGTCAAAAACCATTTTTTGAAAAATTTACTATAGAAAAGGCAATCACTGGCGTATTTAAAATTTACGACAGTAAAAAATTATTTTTTGAAAAATTTACTATAGAAAAGGCAATCCCTGGCGTATTTAAAATTTGCGACAGTCAAAAATCATTTTTTGAAAAATTTACTATAGAAAATGCAATCGTCGGCGTATTTACAATATCCGAGAGTAAAATATTATTTTTCGATAAATTTACTATAGAAAAGGCAATAGTCGGCGCATTTAAAATATGCGACATTTAAAAATTATTTTTTGATAAATTTACTATAGAAGGCAAACCCTGGCGTATATAAAATTTGCGACAGTAAAACATTATTTTTTGGAAAATTTAGTTAAGAAATTGCAATCCCTGGCGTATTAAAAGATTGTGACAATCAAAAATTTACTACAGAAATGCAATCGCTGGCGTATTTAAAATTTGCGACAGTAAAAAAATATTTTTTGAAAAATTTACTATACAAAAGGCAATCGCTGGCGAATTTAAAATTTGCGACTATAATAAATTATTTTTTGACAAATTTACTATAGAAAAGGCAATCCCTGGCGTATTTAAAATTTGCGACAGTAATAAATTGTTTATTGAAAAATTTACTTTAGAAAAGGCAATAGCCGCCGCATTTAAAATTTGCGACATTTAAAAATTATTTTTTGAAAAATTTACTATATAAAAGGCAAACCCTGGCGTATATAAATTTGCGACAGTAAAAAATTATTTTTTGGAAAATTTACTATAGAAAAGGCAATCCCTGGCGTATTTAAAATTTGCGACAGTAAAAAACTATTTTTTGAAAAATTTACTATAGAAAAGGTAATATTCGGCGTATTTACAATTTCCGACAGTAAAAAATTATTTTTTGAAAAATTTACTATAGAAAAGGCAATAGTCGGCTTATTTAAAATTTGCGACATTTAAAAATTATTTGTTGATAAATTTACTATATAAAACCCAAACCCTGGCGTATATGAAATTTGCGACAGTAAAAAATTATTTTTTGGAAAATTTAGTATAGAAATGGCAATCCCTGGCGTATTAAAAGATTGTGACAGTCAAAAATTTACTACAGAAATACAATCGCCGGCGTATTTAAAATTTGCGACAGTAAAAAATTATTTTTTGACAAATTTACTCTAGAAAAGGCAATCCTCGGCATATTTAAAATTTGCGATAGTAAAAAATGATTTTTTGAAAAATTTAATATAGACGCAAACCCTGGCGTATTTAAAATTTGCGACAGTAAAAAATCATTTTTTGAAAAATTTACTATAGAAAAGGCAATCCCTGGCGTATTTAAAATTTGCGACAGTAAAAAATCATTTTTTGAAAAATTTACTATAGAAAAGGCAATCTTCGGCGTATTTAAAATTTGCGACAGTAAAAACTTATTTTTTTAAAAATTTGGTATAGAAAAGGCAATCCGTGGAGCATTTAAAATTTGCAACAGTAGAAAATTCTTTTTTGAAAATTTTACTGTAGAAGAGTCAATCCCTGGTGTATTTAAAATTTGCGACAGTAAAAAATTATTTTTTGAAAAATTTACTATATAAAAGGCAATCCCTGGCGTATTTAAAATTTGCGACAGTAAAAAATTATTTTTTGAAAAATTTACTATAGAAAAGGCAATCGCTGGCGTATTTAAAATTTGCGACTGTAATTCATTATATTTTGACAAATTCACTATAGAAAAGGCAATCCCTGGCGTATTTAAAATTTGCGACAGTAAAAAATTATTTTTTGAAAAATTTACTATAGAAAAGTTAATATTCGGCGTATTTATAATTTCCGACAGTAAAAAATTATTTTTTGAAAAATTTACTATAGAAAAGGCAATAGTCGGCTTATTTAAAATTTGCGACATTTAAAAATTATTTGTTGATAAATTTACTGTATAAAAGGCAAACTCTGGCGTATATAAAATTTGTGACAGTAAAAAATTATTTTTTGGAAAATTTAGTATAGAAATGGCAATCCCTGGCGTATTAAAAGATTGTGACAGTCAAAAATTAACTACAGAAATACAATCGCTGGCGTATTTAAAATTTGCGACAGTAAAAATTTATTTTTTGAAAAATTTACTATAGAAAAGGCAATCCTCAGCGCATTTAAAATTTGCGACAGTAAAAAATTTACTATAGAAAAGGCAATCGCTGGCGAATTTAAAATTTGCGACTGTAATAAATTATTTTTTGACAAATTTACTATAGAAAAGGCAATCCCTGGCGTATTTAAAATTTGCGACAGTAAAAAATTATTTATTGAAAAATTTACTATAGAAAAGGCAATACTCGGCGTATTTACAATTTCCGACAGTAAACAATTATTTTTTGACAAATTTACTCTAGAAAAGGCAATGCTCGGCATATTTAAAATTTGCGACAGTAAAAAATGATTTTTTGAAAAATTTAATATAGAAAACGCAAACCCTGGCGTATTTAAAATTTGCGACAGTAAAAAATCATTTTTTGAAAAATTTACTATAGAAAAGGCAATCTTCGGCGTATTTACAATTTCCGACAGTAAAATATTATTTTTTGAAAAATTTACTATAGAAAAGGCAATCCCTGGCGTATTTAAAATTTGCGACAGTAAAAAATCATTTTTTGAAAAATTTACTATAGAAAAGGCAATCCCTGGCGTATTTAAAATTTGCGACTGTAATACATTATATTTTGACAAATTCACTATAGAAAAGGCAATCCCTGGCGTATTTAAAATTTGCGACTGTAATACATTATATTTTGACAAATTCACTATAGAAAAGGCAATCCCTGGCGTATTTAAAATTTGCGAGAGTAAAAAATTGTTTTTTGAAAAATTTACTATAGAAAAGTTAATATTCGGCGTATTTATAACTTCCGACAGTAAAAAATTATTTTTTGAAAAATTTACTATAGAAAAGGCAATAGTCGGCTTATTTAAAATTTGCGACATTTAAAAATTATTTGTTGATAAATTTACTATATAAAAGGCAAACCCTGGCGTATATAAAATTTGCGACATTAAAAAATTATTTTTTGGAAAATTTAGTATAGAAATGGCAATCCCTGGCGTATTAAAAGATTGTGACAGTCAAAAATTTACTACAAAAATACAATCGCTGGCGTAGTTAAAATTTGCGACAGTAAAAATTCATTTTTTGAAAAATTTACTATAGAAAAGGCAATCCTCAGCGCATTTAAAATTTGCGACAATAAAAAATTATTTTTTGAAAAATTTACTATAGAAAAGGCAATCGCTGGCGGATTTAAAATTTGCGACTGTAATAAATTATTTTTTGACAAATTTACTATAGAAAAGGCAATCCCTGGCGTATTTAAAATTTGCGACAGTAAAAAATTATTTATTGAAAAATTTACTATAGAAAAGGCAATATTCGGCGTATTTACAATTTCCGACAGTAAAAAATTATTTTTTGACAAATTTATTCTAGAAATGGCAATCCTCGGCATATTTAAAATTTGCGACAGTAAAAAATGATTTTTTGAAAAATTTAATATAGAAAACGCAAACCCTGGCGTATTTAAAATTTGCGACAGTAAAAAATCATTTTTTGAAAAATTTACTATAGAAAAGGCAATCCCTGGTGTATTTAAAATTTGCGACAGTAAAAAATTATTTTTTGAAAAATTTACTATAGAAAAGGCAATCCCTGGCGTATTAAAAATTTGCGACAGTAAAAAATTACTATACAGAAGGCAATCGCTGGCGTATTTAAATATTGCGACAGTAAAGAAAATTTTTTGAAAGATTTAATATAGAAAAGGCAATACTCGGCGTATTTAAAATCGGCGATATTAAAAAATTCTTTTTTGAAAAGTTTACTGTATAAAAGGCAATCCCTGTGTATTTAAAATTTGCGACAGTATAAAATATTTTTTGAAAGATTTAATATAGAAAAGGCAATCCCTGGTGTATTTAAAATTTGCGACAGTAAAAAATTATTTTTTGAAAAATTTACTATAGAAAAGGCAATCCCTGGAGTATTTAAAATTTGCGACAGAAAAAAAATCACTATAGAAAAGGTAATCCCTGGCGTATTTAAAATTTGCGACAGTAAAATTATTATTTTTTGAAAAATTTACTATAGAAATGGTAATACCTGGCATATTTAAAATTTGCAACAGTAAAAATTTACTATAGAAAAGGCAATCCCTGGCGTACTTAAAATATGCGACAGTAAAAAATTATTTTTTGAAAAATTTACTATAGAAAAGGCAATCCCTGGCGTATTTAAAATTTGCGACAGTAAAAAATTATTTTTTGAAAAATTTACTATAGAAAAGGCAATCCCTGGCGTATTTAAAATTTGCGACAGTCAAAAATCATTTTTTGAAAAATTTACTATAGAAAATGCAATCTTCGGCGTATTTACAATATCCGAGAGTAAAATATTATTTTTCGATAAATTTGCTATAGAAAAGGCAATAGTCGGCGCATTTAAAATATGCCACATTTAAAAATTATTTTTTGATAAATTTACTATATAAAAGGCAAACCCTGGCGTATATAAAATTTGCGACGGTAAAACATTATTTTTTGGAAAATTTAGTTAAGAAAAGGCAATCCCTGGCGTATTAAAAGATTGTGACAGTCAAAAATTTACTACAGAAATACAGTCGCTGGCGTATTTAAAATTTGCGACAGTAAAAATTAATTTTTTGAAAAATTTACTATAGAAAAGGCAATCCTCAGCACATTTAAAATTTGCGACAGTAAAAAATTATTTTTTGAAAAATTTACTATAGAAAAGGCAATCGTTGGCGAATTTAAAATTTGCGAATATAATAAAATATTTTTTGGCAAATTTACTATAGAAAAGGCAATCCCTGGCGTATTTAAAATTTGCGACAGTAAAAAATTGTTTATTGAAAAATTTACTATAGAAAAGGCAATATCCGCCTCATTTAAAATTTGCGACATTTAAAAATTATTTTTTGATAAATTTACTATATAAAAGGCAAACCCTGGCGTATATAAAATTTGCGACAGTAAAAAATTATTTTTTGGAAAATTTACTATAGAAAAGGCAATCCCTGGCGTATTTAAAATTTGCGACAGTAAAAATTTATTTTTTGAAAAATTTACTATAGAAAAGGCAATCCTCAGCGCATTTAAAATTTGCGACAATAAAAAATTTACTATAGAAAAGGCAATCTCTGGCGAATTTAAAATTTGCGACTATAATAAATTATTTTTTGACAAATTTACTATAGAAAAGGCAATCCCTGGCGTATTTAAAATTTGCGACAGTAAAAAATTATTTATTGAAAAATTTACTATAGAAAAGGCAATATTCGGCGTATTTACAATTTCCGACAGTAAAAAATTATTTTTTGAAAAATTTACTATAGAAAAGGCAATCCCTGGCGTATTTAAAATTTGCGACAGTAAAAAATTACTATAGAAAAGGCAATCCCTGGCGTACTTAAAATTTGCGACAGTAAAAAATTATTTTTTGAAAAATTTACTATAGAAAAGGGAATCGTCGGCATATTTAATATTTGCGACAGTAAAAAATGATTTTTAGAAAAGTTTAATATAGAAAACGCAAACCATGGCGTATTTAAAATTTGCGACAATAAAAAATTATTTTTTGAAAAATTTAATATAGAAAAGGCAATCCCTGGCGTATTTAAAATTTGCGACAGTAAAAAAATTGCTACACAGAAGGCAATTGGTGGCTTATTTAAATATTGCGACAGTAAAGAATATTTTTTGAAAGATTTAATATAGAAAAGGCAATCCCTGGCGTATTTAAAATTAGCGACAGTAAAAAATTATTATTTGAAAAATTTACTATAGAAAAGGCAATCCCTGGCGTATTTAAAATTTGCGACAGTAAAAAATTACTATACAGAAGGCAATCGCTGGCGTATTTAAATATTGCGACAGTAAAGAATATTTTTTGAAAGATTTAATATAGAAAAGTCAATCCTCGTCGTATTTAAAATCTGCGACATTAAAAAATTCTTTTTTGAAAAGTTTACTGTAGAAAAGGCAATCCCTGGTGTATTTAAAATTTGGGACAGTAAAAAATTATATTTTGTATAATTTAGTATAGAAAAGTCAATCCCTGGAGTATTTAAAATTTGCGACAGAAAAAAAAGCACTATAGAAAAGGTAATACCTGGCGCATTTAAAATTTGCGACAGTAAAATTATTATTTTTTGAAAAATTTACTATAGAAAAGGTAATACCTGGCATATTTAAAATTTGCAACAGTAAAAAATTTACTATAGAAAAGGCAATCCCTGACGTACTTAAAATATGCGACAGTAAAAAATTATTTTTTGAAAAATTTACTATAGAAAAGGCAATCCCTGGCGTATTTAAAATTTGCGACAGTCAAAAATCATTTTTTGAAAAATTTACTATAGAAAATGCAATCTTCGGCGTATTTACAATATCCGAGAGTAAAATATAATTTTTTGATAAATTTACTATAGAAAGGGCAATTGTCGGCATATTTAAAATTTGCGACAGTAAAAACTTATTTTTTTAAAAATTTAGTGTAGAAAAGTCAATCCGTGGAGCATTTAAAATTTGCAACAGTTGAGAATTATTTTTTGAAAAATTTTAATGTTGAAAAGGCAATCCCTGGTGTTTTTAAAATTTGCAACAGTAACAAATTATTTTTTGAAAAATTTATTATAGAAAAGGCAATCCCTGGCTTATTTAAAATTTGCGACAGTAAAAAATTATTTTTTGAAAAATTTACTATAGAAAAGGCAATCCCTGGCGTATTTAAAATTTGCGACAGTAAAAAAATTGCTACACAGAAGGCAATTGCTGGCTTATTAAAATATTGCGACAGTAAAAAATTATTTTTTGTAAAATTTAGTATAGGAAAGGCAATCCCTGGCGTATTTAACATTTGCGACAGTAAAAAATTATTTTTTGAAATATTACTATAGAAAAGCCAATGACTGGCGTATTTAAAATTTGCTACAATAAAAAATTATTTTTTGAAAAATTTACTATAGAAAAGGTAATATTCGGCGTATTTACAATTTCCGACAGTAAAAAATTATTTTTTGAAAAATTTATTATAGAAAAGGCAATCCCTGGCTTATTTAAAATTTGCGACAGTAAAAAATTATTTTTTGACAAATTTACTATAGAAAACGCAAACCCTGGCGTATTTAAAATTTGCGACAGTAAAAAATCCTTTTTTGAAAAATCTAATATAGAAAAGGTAATGCCTGGCATATTTAAAATTTCCAAAAGTAAAAAATTTACTATAGAAAAGGCAATCCCTGGCGTATTTAAAATTTGCGACAGTAAAAAATTATTTTTTGAAATATTTACTATAGAAAAGGCAATCCCTGGTGTATTTAAAATATGCGAGAGTAAAAAATTATTTTTTGAAAAATTTACTATAGAAAAGGCAATCGCTGGCGTATTTAAAAATTGCGACAGTAAAAAAATTACTATACAGAAGGCAATCGCTGGTGTATTTAAATATTGCGAGAGTAAAGAATATTTTTTGAAAGATTTAATATAGAAAAGGCAATCCTCGGCGTATTTAAAGTTTGCGATATTAAAAAATTCTTTTTTGAAAATTATACTGTAGAAAAGGCAATCCCTGGCGTATTTAAAATTTGCGACAGTAAAAAAATTACAGTAAAGAATATTTTTTGAAAGACTTAATATAGAAAAGGCAATCCTCGGCGTATTTAAAATCTGCGACATTAAAAAATTCTTTTTTGTAAAGTTTACTGTAGAAAAGGCAATCCCTGGTGTATTTAAAATTTGCGACAGTAAAAAATTATTTTTTGTATAATTTAGTATAGAAAAGGCAATCCCTGGAGTATTTAAAGTTTGCGACAGAAAAAAAATCACTATAGAAAAGGTAATCCCTGGCGTATTTAAAATTTGCGACAGTAAAAAATTATTTTTTGAAAAATTTACTATAGAAAAGGTAATACCTGGCATATTTAAAATTTGCAACAGTAAAAAATTTACTATAGAAAAGGCAATCCCTGGCGTACTTAAAATTTGCGACAGTAAAAAATTATTTTTTGAAAAATTTACTATAGAAAAGGGAATCGTCGGCATATTTAAAATTTGCGACAGTAAAAAATGATTTTTAGAAAAATTTAATATAGAAAACGCAAACCCTGGCGTATTTAAAATTTGCGACAGCAAAAAAATTGCTACACAGAAGGCAATTGCTGGCTTATTTAAATATTGCGACAGTAAAGAATATTTTTTGAAAGATTTAATATAGAAAAGGCAATCCCTGGCGTATTTAAAATTTGCGACAGTAAAAAATTATTTTCTGTAAAATTAGTATAAATTATTTTTTGAAAGGCAATACCTGGCATATTTAAAATTTGCGACAGTAAAAAATTATTTTTTAAAAAATTTACTATAGAAAAGGCAATCGCTGGCGTATTTAAAATTTGCGAGAGTAAAAATTTATTTTTTGAAAAATTTACAGTAGAAAAGGTAATCCCTGGCGTATTTAAAATTTGCGACAGTAAAAAATTATTTTTTGAAAAATTTACTATAGAAAAGGTAATACCTGGCATATTTAAAATTTGCAACAGTAAAAAATTTACTATAGAAAAGGCAATCCCTGGCGTACTTAAAATTTGCGTCAGTAAAAATTTATTTTTTGAAAAATTTACTGTAGGAAAGCAATCCCTGGTTTATTTAAAATTTGCCACAGTAAAAAATTATTTTCTGTAAAATTTAGTATAGAAAAGGCGATCCCTGGCGTATTTAAAATTTGCGACAGTAAAAATTATTTTTTGAAAAATTTACTATAGAAAAGGCAATCCTCGCGGTAATTAAAATTTGCGACAGTAAAAAATTATTTTTTGAAAAATTTACTATAGAAAAGCAATCCCTGGCGTATTTAAAATTTGCGACGGTAAAAAATTATTTATTGAAAAATTTACTATAGAAAAGGAATTCTACGGGTATTTCAAATTTGCGACAGGAAAAAATTATTTTTTTGAAAAATTTACTATAAAAAAGGCAATCCTCGGGGTACTTAATATTTGCGACAGTAAAAAATTATTTATTGAAAGTTTTACTATAAAAAAGGCAATCCTCGGCGTATTTAAAATTCGCGACAGCAGAAAATTATTTTTTGAAAAATTAACTATAGATAAGGCAATACCTGGCATATTTAAAATTTGCGACAGTAAAAAATTCTTTTTGAAAAATTTATTATAGAAAAGGCAATCGTTGGCGTATTCAAAATTTGCGACAATAAAAAACTATTTTTTGAAAAATTTAATGTAGAAAAGGCAATCCCTGGTGTATTTAAAATTTGCGACAGTAAAAAATTATTTTCTGTAAAATTAGTATAAATTATTTTTTGAAAGGCAATACCTGGCATATTTAAAATTTGCGACAGTAAAAAATTATTTTTTAAAAAATTTACTATAGAAAAGGCAATCGCTGGCGTATTTAAAATTTGCGAGAGTAAAAATTTATTTTTTGAAAAATTTACAGTAGAAAAGGCAATCCCTGGTGTATTTAAAATTTGCGACAGTAAAAAATTATTTTCTGTAAAATTTAATATAGAAAAGGCAATCGCTGGCGTAATTAAAATTTGCGAGAGTAAAAATTTATTTTTTGAAAAATTTACTGTAGAAAAGGCAATCCCTGGTGTATTTAAAATTTGCGACAGTAAAAAATTATTTTCTGTAAAATTTAATATAGAAAAGGCAATCCTCAGCGTATTTAAAATTTGCGACAGTAAAAAATTATTTTTTGCAAAATTTACTATAGAAAAGGCAATCGCTGGCGTATTTAAAATTTGCGACAGTAAAAAAATTACTATAGAAAAGGCAATCCCAGGCGTATTTAAACATTGCGGCAGTAAAGAATAATTTTTTGAAAAATTTAATATATAAAAGGCAATCCTTGGCGTATTTAAAATTGACGACAGTAAAAAATTATTTTATGATAAATTTACTATATAAAAGACAAACCCTGGCGTATACAAAATTTGCGACAGTAAAACATTATTTTTTGGAAAATTTAGTATAGAAATGGCAATCCCTGGTGTATTAAAAGATTGTGACACTCAGAAATTTACTATAGAAAAGGCAGTCCCTGGCGTATTTATAATTTTCGACAGTAAAAAATTATATTTTGAAAAATTTACTACAGAAAAGGCAATACCTGGATTATTTAACATTTGCGACAGTAAAACAGTATTTTTTGAAAAATTTACTGTAGAAAAGGTAATATCTGGCGTATTTAAAATTTGCAGCAGTAAAAAATTTACTATAGAAAAGGCAATCCCTGGCGTATTTAAAATTTGCGAAAGTAAAAAATTATTTTCTGTAAAATTAGTATAAATTGTTTTTTGAAAGGCAATACCTGGCATATTTAAAATTTGCGACAGTAAAAAATTATTTTTTAAAAAATTTACTATAGAAAAGGCAATCGCCGGCGTATTTAAAATTTGCGAAAGTAAAAATTTATTTTTTGAAAAATTTACTGTAGAAAAGGCAATCCCAGGTGTATTTAAAATTTGCGACAGTAAAAAATTATTTTCTGTAAAATTTAATATAGAAAAGGCAATCGCTGGCGTATTTAAAATTTGCGAGAGTAAAAATTTATTTTTTGAAAAATTTACTGTAGAAAAGGCAATCCCTGATGTATTTAAAATTTGCGACAGTAAAAAATTATTTTCTGTAAAATTTAATATAGAAAAGGCAATCCTCAGCGCATTTAAAATTTGCGACAGTAAAAAATTATTTTTTTAAAAATTTGGTATAGAAAAGCAATCGCTGGCGAATTTAAAATTTGCGACTGTAATAAATTATTTTTTGACAAATTCACTATAGAAAAGGCAATCCCTGGCGTATTTAAAATTTGCGACAGTAAAAAATTATTTATTGAAAAATTTACTATAGAAACGGCAATATTCGGAGGATTTACAATTTCCGACAGTAAAAAATTATTTTTTGACAAATTTACTCTAGAAAAGGCAATCCTCGGCATATTTAAAATTTGCGACAGTAAAAAATTATTTATTGAAAAATTTACTATAGAAACGGCAATATTCGGAGTATTTACAATTTCCGACAGTAAAAAATTATTTATTGAAAAATTTACTATAGAAACGGCAATATTCGGAGTATTTACAATTTCCGACAGTAAAAAATTATTTTTTGACAAATTTACTCTAGAAAAGGCAATCCTCGGCATATTTAAAATTTGCGACAGTATAAAAATGATTTTTTGAAAAATTTAATATAGAAAACGCAAACCCTGGCGTATTTAAAATTTGCGACAGTAAAAAATCATTTTTTGAAAAATTTACTATAGAAAAGGCAATCCCTGGCGTATTTAAAATTTGCGACAGTAAAAAATCATTTTTTGAAAAATTTACTATAGAAAAGGCAATCTTCGGCGTATTTACAATTTCCGACAGTAAAATATTATTTTTTGATAAATTTACTATAGAAAAGGCAATAGTCGGCGTATTTAAAATTTACGACAGTAAAAAATTATTTTTTTAAAAATTTGGTATAGAAATGTCAATCCGTGGAGCATTTAAAATTTGCAACAGTAGAAAATTCTTTTTTGAAAATTTTACTGTAGAAAAGGCAATCCCTGGTGCATTTAAAATTTGCGACAGTAAAAAATTATTTTTTGAAAAATTTACTATAGAAAAGGCAATCCCTGGCGTATTTAAAATTTGCGACAGTAAAAAATTATTTTTTGAAAAATTTACTATAGAAAAGGCAATCCCTGGCGTATTTAAAATTTGAGACAGTAAAAAAATTACTATACAGAAGGAAATCGCTGGCGTATTTAAATATTGCGACAGTAAAGAATATTTTTTGAGAGATTTAATATAGAAAAGGCAATCCTCGGCGTATTTAAAATCTGCGACATTAAAAAATTCTTTTTTGAAAAGTTTACTGTAGAAAAGGCAATCCCTGGTGTATTTAAAATTTGCGACAGTAAAAAATTATTTTTTGTATAATTTATTATAGAAAAGGCAATCCCTGGATTATTTAAAATTTGCGACAGAAAAAAAATCACTATAGAAAAGTTAATCCCTGGCGTATTTAAAATTTGCGACAGTAAAAAATTATTTTTTGAAAAATTTACTATAGAAAAGGTAATACCTGGCATATTTAAAATTTGCAACAGTAAAAAATTTAATATAGAAAAGGCAATCCCTGGCGTACTTAAAATCTGCGAGAGTAAAAAATTATTTTTTGAAAAATTTACTATAGAAAAGGGAATCGTCGGCATATTTAAAATTTGCGACAGTAAAAAATGATTTTTAGAAAAATTTAATATAGAAAACGCAAACCCTGGCGTATTTAAAATTTGCGACAGTAAAAAATTATTTTTTGAAAAATTTACTATAGAAAAGGCAATCCCTGGCGTATTTCAAATTTGCGACAGTAAGAAAATTGCTACACAGAAGGCAATTGCTGGCTTATTTAAATATTGCGACAGTAAAGAGTATTTTTTGAAAGCTTTAATATAGAAAAGGCAATCCCTGGCGTATTTAAAATTTGTGACAGTAAAAAATTATTTTTTGAAAAATTTACTATAGAAAAGGCAATCCCTGGCGTATTATAATTTGCGAAAGTAAAAAATTGACTATAGAAAAGGCAATCTCTGGCGTACTTAAAATATGCGACAGTAAAAAATTATTTTTTGGAAAATTTACTATAGAAAAGGTAATACCTGGCATATTTAAAATTTGCAACAGTAAAAAATTGACTATAGAAAAGGCAATCTCTGGCGTACTTAAAATATGCGACAGTAAAAAATTATTTTTTGGAAAATTTACTATAGAAAAGGCAATCCCTCGCGTATTTAAAATTTAGGACAGTAAAAAATTATTTTTTGAAAAATTTACTATAGAAAAGGCAATCCCTGGCGTATTTAAAATTTGCGACAGTCAAAAATCATTTTTTGAAAAATTTACTATAGAAATTGCAATCTTCGGCGTATTTACAATTTCCGAGAGTAAAATATTATTTTTTGATAAATTTACTATAGAAAAGGCAATTGTCGGCATATTTAAAATTTGCGACAGTAAAAAATTATTTTTTTAAAAATTTAGTCTAGAAAAGGCAATCCGTGGAGCATTTAAAATTTGCAACAGTAGAGAATTATTTTATGCAAAATTTTAATGTTGAAAAGGCAATCCCTGGTGTTGTTAAAATTTGCTACAGTAACAAATTATTTTTTGAAAAATTTAATATAGAAAAGGAAATCCCTGGCGTATTTAAAATTTGCGACAGTAAAAAATTATTTTTTGAAAAATTTACTATAGAAAAGGCAATCCCTGGCGTATTTAAAATTTGCGACAGTAAAAAAATTGCTTTACAGAACGCAATTGCTGGCTTATTTAAATATTGCGACGGTAAAGAATATTTTTTGAAAGATTTAATATAGAACAGGCAATCCTCGGCGTATTTAAAATTTACGACATTAAAAAATTCTTTTTTGAAAAATTTTATATAGAAAAGGCAATCCCTGGTGTATTTAAAATTTGCGACAGTAAAAAATTATTTTTTGTAAAATTTAGTATAGAAAAGGCAATCCATGGAGTATTTAAAATTTGCGACTGAAAAAAAATCACTATAAAAAATGTAATCCCTGGCGTATTTAAAATTTGCGACAGTAAAAAATTATTTTTTGGAAAATTTACTATAGAAAAGCCAATGACTGGCGTATTTAAAAGTTGCTACAGTAAAAATTATTTTTTGAAAAATTTACTATAGTAAAATTAATATTCGGCGTATTTACAATTTCCGACAGTAAAAAATTATTTTTTGAAAAATTTACTATAGAAAAGGCAATAGTCGGCGCATTTAAAATTTGCGACATTTAAAAATTATTTTTTGATAAATTTACCATATAAAAGGCAAACTCTGGCGTGTATAAAATTTGCGACAGTAAAAAATTATTTTTTGGAAAATTTAGTATAGAAATGGGAATCCCTGGCGTATTTAAAATATGCGACAGTAAAAAATTAGTTTTTGAAAAATTTACTATACAAAAGGCAATCGCTGGCGAATTTAAAATTTGCGACTATAATAAATTATTTTTTGACAAATTTACTATAGAAAAGGCAATCCCTGGCGTATTTAAAATTTGCAACAGTAAAATATTGTTTATTGAAAAATTTACTATAGAAAAGGCAACATTCGGCGTATTTACAGTTTCCGACAGTAAAAAAATATTTTTTGAAAAATTTACTATAGAAAAGGGCATCCTAGGCATATTTAAAATTTGCGACAGTAAAAAATGATTTTTAGAAAAATTTAATATAGAAAACGCAAACCCTGGCGTATTTAAAATTTGCGACAATAAAAAATCATTTTTTGAAAAATTTACTATAGAAAAGTTAATACCTGGCATATTTAAAATTTCCAACAGTAAAAAATTTACTATAGAAAAGGCAATCCCTGGCGTATTTAAAATTTGCGACAGTAAAAAATTATTTTTTGAAAAATTTACTATAGAAAAGGCAATCCCTGGCGTATTTAACATTTTCGACAGTAAAAAAATTACTATTCAGAAGGCAATCGCTGGCGTATTTAAATATTGCGACAGTAAAGAATATTTTTTGAAAGATTTAATATAGAAAAGTCAATCCTCGGCGTATTTAAAATTTACGACAGTAAAAAATTATTTTTTGAAAAATTTACTATAGAAAAGGCAATCCCTGGCGTATTTAAAATTTGCGACAGTAAAAAAATTACTATACAGAAAGGCAATCGCTGGCGTATTTAAATATTGCGACAGTAAAGAATATTTTTTGAAAGATTTAATATAGAAAAGGCAACCTTCGGCGTATTTAAAATTTACGACATTAAAAAATTCTTTTTTGAAAAGTTTACTGTAGGAAAGGCAATCCCTGGTGTATTTAAAATTTGCGAGAGTAAAAAATTATTTTTTGTATAACTTAGTATAGAAAATGCAATCCCTGGAGTATTTAAAATTTGCGACAGAAAAAAAATCACTATAGAAAAGGTAATCCCTGTCGTATTTAAAATTTGCGACAGTAAAAAATTATTTTTTGAAAAATTTACTAAAGAAAAGGTAATACCTGGCATATTTAAAATTTGCAACAGTAAAAAATTGACTATAGGAAAGGCAATTTCTGGCGTACTTAAAATATGCGACAATAAAAAATTATTTTTTGAAAAATTTCCTATAGAAAAGGCAATCCCTGGCGTATTTAAAATTTAGGACAGTAAAAAATTATTTTTTGAAAAATTTACTATAGAAAAGGCAATCCCTGGCGTATTTAAAATTTGCGACAGTCAAAAATCATTTTTTGAAAAATTTACTATAGAAATTGCAATCTTCGGCGTATTTACAATTTCCGAGAGTAAAATATTATTTTTTGATAAATTTACTATAGAAAAGGCAATTGTCGGCATATTTAAAATTTGCGACAGTAAAAAATTATTTTTTTAAAAATTTAGTCTAGAAAAGGCAATCGGTGGAGCATTTAAAATTTGCAACAGTAGAGAATTATTTTATGAAAAATTTTAATGTTGAAAAGGCAATCCCTGGTGTTTTTAAAATTTGCTACAGTAACAAATTATTTTTTGAAAAATTTAATATTAAAAAGGAAATCCCTGGCGTATTTAAAATTTGCGACAGTAAAAAATTATTTTTTGAAAAATTTACTTTAGAAAAGGCAATCCCTGGCGTATTTAAAATTTGCGACAGTAAAAAAATTGCTTTACAGAAGGCAATTGCTGGCTTATTTAAATATTGCGACGGTAAAGAATATTTTTTGAAAGATTTAATATAGAACAGGCAATCCTCGGCGTATTTAAAATTTACGACATTAAAAAATTCTTTTTTGAAAAATTTTATGTAGAAAAGGCAATCCCTGGTGTATTTAAAATTTGCGACAGTAAAAAATTATTTTTTGCAAAATTTAGTATAGAAAAGGCAATCCATGGAGTATTTAAAATTTGCGACTGAAAAAAAATCACTATAGAAAATGTAATCCCTGGCGTATTTAAAATTTGCGACAGTAAAAAATTATTTTTTGGAAAATTTACTATAGAAAAGCCAATGACTGGCGTATTTAAAAGTTGCTACAGTAAAAAATTATTTTTTGAAAAATTTACTATAGTAAAATTAATATTCGGCGTATTTACAATTTCCGACAGTAAAAAATTATTTTTTGAAAAATTTACTATAGAAAAGGCAATAGTCGGCGCATTTAAAATTTGCGACATTTAAAAATTATTTTTTGATAAATTTACCATATAAAAGGCAAACTCTGGCGTGTATAAAATTTGCGACAGTAAAAAATTATTTTTTGGAAAATTTAGTATAGAAATGGGAATCCCTGGCGTATTAAAAGATTGTGACAGTCAAAAATTTACTACAGATATGCAATCGCTGGCGTGTTTAAAATCTGCGACAGTAAAAAATTATTTTTTGAAAAATTTACTATAGAAAAGGCAGTACTTGGCTTATTTAAAATTTGCGACAGTAAAAAATTATTTTTTGAAAAATTTACTATAGGAAAGGCAATCCCCGGCGTATTTAAAATATGCGACAGTAAAAAATTAGTTTTTGAAAAATTTACTATACAAAAGGCAATCGCTGGCGAATTTAAAATTTGCGACTATAATAAATTATTTTTTGACAAATTTACTATAGAAAAGGCAATCCCTGGCGTATTTAAAATTTGCAACAGTAAAAAATTGTTTATTGAAAAATTTACTATAGAAAAGGCAATATTCGGCGTATTTACAGTTTCCGACAGTAAAAAATTATTTTTTGAAAAATTTACTATAGAAAAGGGCATCCTAGGCATATTTAAAATTTGCGACAGTAAAAAATGATTTTTAGAAAAATTTAATATAGAAAACGCAAACCCTGGCGTATTTAAAATTTGCAACAATAAAAAATCATTTTTTGAAAAATTTACTATAGAAAAGGTAATACCTGGCATATTTAAAATTTCCAACAGTAAAAAATTTACTATAGAAAAGGCAATCCCTGGCGTATTTAAAATTTGCGACAGTAAAAAATTATTTTTTGAAAAATTTACTATAGAAAAGGCAATTCCTGGCGTATTTAACATTTGCGACAGTAAAAAAATTACTATACAGAAGGCAATCGCTGGCGTATTTAAATATTGCGACAGTAAAGAATATTTTTTGAAAGATTTAATATAGAAAAGGCAATCCTCGTAGTATTTAAAATTTACGACAGTAAAAAATTATTTTTTGAAAAATTTACTATAGAAAAGGCAATCCCTGGCGTATTTAAAATTTGCGACAGTAAAAAAATTACTATACAGAAAGGCAATCGCTGGCGTATTTAAATATTGCGACAGTAAAGAATATTTTTTGAAAGATTTAATATAGAAAAGGCAATCTTCGGCGTATTTAAAATTTACGACATTAAAAAATTCTTTTTTGAAAAGTTTACTGTAGGAAAGGCAATCCCTGGTGTATTTAAAATTTGCGAGAGTAAAAAATTATTTTTTGTATAACTTAGTATAGAAAATGCAATCCCTGGAGTATTTAAAATTTTCGACAGAAAAAAAATCACTAGAGAAAAGGTAATCCCTGTCGTATTTAAAATTTGCGACAGTAAAAAATTATTTTTTGAAAAATTTACTAAAGAAAAGGTAATACCTGGCATATTTAAAATTTGCGACAGTAAAAAATTGACTATAGAAAAGGCAATCTCTGGCGTACTTAAAATATGCGACAGTAAAAAATTATTTTTTGATAAATTTACTATAGAAAAGGCAATTGTCGGCATATTTAAAATTTGCGACAGTAAAAAATTATTTTTTTAAAAATTTAGTCTAGAAAAGGCAATCCGTGGAGCATTTAAAATTTGCAACAGTAGAGAATTATTTTATGAAAAATTTTAATGTTGAAAAGGCAATCCCTGGTGTTTTTAAAATTTGCTACAGTAACAAATTATTTTTTGAAAAATTTAATATTAAAAAGGAAATCCCTGGCGTATTTAAAATTTGCGACAGTAAAAAATTATTTTTTGAAAAATTTACTTTAGAAAAGGCAATCCCTGGCGTATTTAAAATTTGCGACAGTAAAAAAATTGCTTTACAGAAGGCAATTGCTGGCTTATTTAAATATTGCGACGGTAAAGAATATTTTTTGAAAGATTTAATATAGAGCAGGCAATCCTCGGCGTATTTAAAATTTACGACATTAAAAAATTCTTTTTTGAAAAATTTTATGTAGAAAAGGCAATCCCTGGTGTATTTAAAATTTGCGACAGTAAAAAATTATTTTTTGTAAAATTTAGTATAGAAAAGGCAATCCATGGAGTACTTAAAATTTGCGACTGAAAAAAAATCACTATAGAAAATGTAATCCCTGGCGTATTTAAAATTTGCCACAGTAAAAAATTATTTTTTGAAAAATTTACTATAGTAAAGGTAATATTCGGCGTATTTACAATTTCCCACAGTAAAAAATTATTTTTTGAAAAATTTACTATAGAAAAGGCAATAGTCGGCGTATTTAAAATTTGCGACATTTAAAAATTATTTTTTGATAAATTTACCATATAAAAGGCAAACCCTGGCGTATATAAAATTTGCGACAGTAAAAAATTATTTTTTGGAAAATTTAGTATAGAAATGGGAATCCCTGGCGTATTAAAAGATTGTGACAGTCAAAAATTTACTACAGAAATGCAATCGCTGGCGTATTTAAAATTTGCGACAGTAAAAAATTATTTTTTGAAAAATTTACTATAGAAAAGGAAATACTTGGCTTATTTAAAATTTGCGACAGTAAAAAATTATTTTTTGAAAAATTTACTATAGGAAAGGCAATCCCCGACGTATTTAAAATTTGCGACAGTACAAAATTAGTTTTTGAAAAATTTACTATACAAAAGGCAATCGCTGGCGAATTTAAAATTTGCGACTATAATAAATTATTTTTTGACAAATTTACTATAGAAAAGGCAATCCCTGGCGTATTTAAAATTTGCAACAGTAAAAAATTGTTTATTGAAAAATTCACTATAGAAAAGGCAATATTCGGCGTATTTACAGTTTCCGACAGTAAAAAATTATTTTTTGAAAAATTTACTATAGAAAAGGGCATCCTCGGCATATTTAAAATTTGCGACAGTAAAAAATGATTTTTAGAAAAATTTAATATAGAAAACGCAAACCCTGGCGTATTTAAATTTTGCGACAATAAAAAATCATTTTTTGAAAAATTTACTATAGAAAAGGTAATACCTGGCATATTTAAAATTTCCAACAGTAAAAAATTTACTATAGAAAAGGCAATCCCTGGCGTATTTAAAATTTGCGACAGTAAAAAATTATTTTTTGAAAAATTTACTATAGAAAAGGCAATCCCTGGCGTATTTAAAATTTGCGACAGTAAAAAATTATTTTTTGAAAAATTTACTATAGAAAAGGCAATCCCTGGCGTATTTAAAATTTGCGACAGTAAAAAATTATTTTTTGAAACTTCACTATAGAAAAGGCAATCCCTGGCGTATTTAAAAATTGCGACAGTAAAAAAATTACTATACAGAAGGCAATCGCTGGCGTATTTAAAAATTACGAGAGTGAAGAATATTTTTTGAAAGATTTAATATAGAAAAGGCAATCCTCGGCGTATTTAAAATTTGCGACATTAAAAAATTCTTTTTTGAAAAGTTTACTGTAGAAAAGGCAATCCCTGGCGTATTTAAAATTTTCGACAGTAAAAAATTATTTTTTGTATAATTTAGTATAGAAAAGGCAATCCCTGGTGTATTTAAAATTTGCGACAGAAACAAAATCACTTTAGAAAAGGTAATCCCAGGCGTATTTAAAATTTGCGACAGTAAACAAGTATTTTTTGAAAAATTTATTATAGAAAAGGTAATACCTGGCATATTTAAAATTTGCTACAGCAAAAAATTTACTATAGAGAAGGCAATTGCTGGCGTATTTAAATATTGCGACAGTAAAGAATATTTTTTGAAAGATTTAATATAGAAAAGGCAATCGCTGGCATATTTAAAATTTGCGACAGTAAAAAATTCTTTTTTGAATAATTTACTATAGAAAAGGCAATCCTCGGCGTATTTAAAATTTGCGACATTAAAAAATTCTTTTTTGAAAAATTTACTGTAGAAAAGGCAATCCCTGGTGTATTTAAAATTTGCGACAGTAAAAAATTATTTTTTGTAAAATTAAGTATAGAAAAGGCAATCCCTGGGGTATTTAAAATTTGCGATTGAAAAAAAATCACAATAGAAAATGTAATCCCTGTCTTATTTAAAATTTGCGACACTAAAAAATTATGTTTTGGAAAATTTACTATAGAAAAGGCAATCCCTGGCGTATTGAACATTTGCGACATTAAAAAAATATTTTTTGAAAAATTTACTATAGAAAATGCAATAGCTGTCCTATTTAAAATTTGCGACAGTAAAAAATTATTTTTTGGAAAATTTACTATAGAAAAGCAATCCCTGGCGTACTTAAAATTTGCGAGAGTGAAAAATTATTTTTTTGAAAAATTTACTATAGGAAAGGCTATCGCTTGCGTATTTAAAATTTGCGAGAGTGAAAAATTTACTGTATAAAAGGCAATCTCTGGCGTATTTAAAATTCGCGGCACCAAAAATTATTTTTTTGAAAAATTAACTATAGATAAGGCAATACCTGGAATATTTAAAATTTGCGACAGTAAAAAATTATTTTTTGAAAAATTTACTATAGAAAAGCAAACCTCGGCGTATTTACAATTTCCGACAGTAAAAAATCATTTTTTGAAAATTTTACTATAGAAAAGGCAATCCCTGTCGTATTTAAAATTTGCGACATTAAAAAAATATTTTTTTGAAAAATTTACTATAGAAAAGGCCATCCCTTGAGTATTTAAAATTTGCTACAGTAAAAAATTATTTTTTGAAAAATTTGCTACAGAAAAGGCAATCCCTGGCGTATTTACAATTTACTACAGGAAAGGCAATTCCTGGCGTATTTAAAATTTGCGACAGTAAAAATTAATTTTTGTAAAAATTTACTATAGAAAAGGCAATCCTCAGATTATTTAAAATTTGCGACAGTAAAAAATTATTTTTTGAAAAATTTACTATAGAAAGGCAATCCACGGCGCATTTACAATTTCCGACAGTAAAACATAATTTTTAGAAAAATTTACTCTAGAAAAGGCAATCCCTGTCGTATTTAAAACTTGCGACAGTAAAAAATTATTTTTTAAAATTTACTATAGAAAAGGCAATCCCTGGCGTATTTAAAATTTGCGACAGTTAAAAATTTACTACAGAAAAGGCAATCCCTGGCGTATTTAAAATTTCCGATAGTAAAAAATGACTTTTTGAAAAATTTACGATAGAAAAGGCAATCCTCAGCGTATTTAAAATTCGCGACAGTAAAAAATTTACTATAGGAAAGACAATTCCTGGTGTATTTAAAATTTGCGAGAGTAAAAATTATTTTTTGAAAAATATACTATAGAAGAGGCAATTCCTGGCTTATTTAAAACTTGCGACAGTAAAAAAATATTTTTTGAAAAATTGACTACAGAAAAAGCAATACATGGCGTATTTAAAATTTGCAACAGTAAAAAAGTTACTAGAGAAAAGGTAATCCCTAGCGTATTTACAATTTGCGACTGTAAAAATATATTTTAAAAATTTACTATATAAAAGGCAATCCTAAGCGTATTTAAAATTTGCGACAGTAAAACATTTACTATAGAAAAGGCAATTCCTGGCGTATTTAAAATTTGCGACAGTAAAAAAATATTTTTTGAAAAATTGACTACAGGAAAAGCAATACTTGGCGTATTTAAAATTTTGCGACAGTAAAAAATTATTTTATGAAAAATTCACTATAGAAAAGGCAATCCCTTGCGTATTTATAATTTGCAACAGTAAAAAATTATTTTCTGAAAAATTTGCTATAGAAAAGGCAATCCTCGGCGTATTTACAATTTCCGACAGGATAAAATTATTTTTTGAAAAATTTCCTATAGAAAAGGCAATAAACGGCGTATTTAAAATTTGCGACAATAAAAAATTATTTTTTGGAGAATTTAGTATAGAAAAGGCAATCCGTGGGGTATTTAAAATTTGCGACACTAAAAATTTATTTTTTGAAAAATTTACAAAAATTTACCTGGCGTTTTTAAAATTTGCAACACTAAAAACTTTACAATAGAGAAGGCAATCCCTGGCTTATTTACAATTTGCGACAGCAAAAAATTCTTTTTTTAAAAATTTACTATAGAAAAGGCAATACCTGGCGTATTTAAAATCTGCGACAGTAAAAAATTATTTTTTGAAAAATTTACTATAGAAAATGCAATCCTCAGCGAATTTAAACTTTGCGACAGTAAAAAATTATTTTTTGAAAAATTTACTATAGAAAAGGCAATCGCTGCCGTATTTAAAATTTGCGACAGTAAAAAATTATTTTTTGAAAAATTTAGTATAGAAAAGGTAATCCCTGGCGTATTTAAAATTTGCGAGACTGAAAAATCTTTTTTGAAAAATTTACTATAGAAAAGGCAATCCTCGGCGTTTTAAAATTTCCGACAATAAAAAATTATTTTTTGAAAAATTTACTTTAGAAAAGGCAATCCCTGGCGTATTTAAAATTTGCGACAGTAAAAAAATTGCTTTACAGAAGGCAATTGCTGGCTTATTTAAATATTGCGACGGTAAAGAATATTTTTTGAAAGATTTAATATAGAGCAGGCAATCCTCGGCGTATTTAAAATTTACGACATTAAAAAATTCTTTTTTGAAAAATTTTATGTAGAAAAGGCAATCCCTGGTGTATTTAAAATTTGCGACAGTAAAAAATTATTTTTTGTAAAATTTAGTATAGAAAAGGCAATCCATGGAGTATTTAAAATTTGCGACTGAAAAAAAATCACTATAGAAAATGTAATCCCTGGCGTATTTAAAATTTGCCACAGTAAAAAATTATTTTTTGAAAAATTTACTATAGTAAAGGTAATATTCGGCGTATTTACAATTTCCCACAGTAAAAAATTATATTTTGAAAAATTTACTATAGAAAAGGCAATAGTCGGCGCATTTAAAATTTGCGACATTTAAAAATTATTTTTTGATAAATTTACCATATAAAAGGCAAACCCTGGCGTATATAAAATTTGCGACAGTAAAAAATTATTTTTTGGAAAATTTAGTATAGAAATGGGAATCCCTGGCGTATTAAAAGATTGTGACAGTCAAAAATTTACTACAGAAATGCAATCGCTGGCGTATTTAAAATTTGCGACAGTAAAAAATTATTTTTTAAAAATTTACTATAGAAAAGGAAATACTTGGCTTATTTAAAATTTGCGACAGTAAAAAATTATTTTTTGAAAAATTTACTATAGGAAAGGCAATCCCCGACGTATTTAAAATTTGCGACAATACAAAATTAGTTTTTGAAAAATTTACTATACAAAAGGCAATCGCTGGCGAATTTAAAATTTGCGACTATAATAAATTATTTTTTGACAAATTTACTATAGAAAAGGCAATCCCTGGCGTATTTAAAATTTGCAACAGTAAAAAATTGTTTATTGAAAAATTCACTATAGAAAAGGCAATATTCGGCGTATTTACAGTTTCCGACAGTAAAAAATTATTTTTTGAAAAATTTACTATAGAAAAGGGCATCCTCGGCATATTTAAAATTTGCGACAGTAAAAATGATTTTTAGAAAAATTTAATATAGAAAACGCAAACCCTGGCGTATTTAAATTTTGCGACAATAAAAAATCATTTTTGAAAAATTTACTATAGAAAAGGTAATACCTGGCATATTTAAAATTTCCAACAGTAAAAAATTTACTATAGAAAAGGCAATCCCTGGCGTATTTAAAATTTGCGACAGTAAAAAATTATTTTTTGAAAAATTTACTATAGAAAAGGCAATCCCTGGCGTATTTAAAATTTGCGACAGTAAAAAATTATTTTTTGAAAAATTTACTATAGAAAAGGCAATCCCTGGCGTATTTAAAATTTGCGACAGTAAAAAATTATTTTTTGAAACTTTACTATAGAAAAGGCAATCCCTGGCGTATTTAAAAATTGCGACAGTAAAAAAATTACTATACAGAAGGCAATCGCTGGCGTATTTAAAAATTACGAGAGTGAAGAATATTTTTTGAAAGATTTAATATAGAAAAGGCAATCCTCGGCGTATTTAAAATTTGCGACATTAAAAAATTCTTTTTTGAAAAGTTTACTCTAGAAAAGGCAATCCCTGGCGTATTTAAAATTTTCGACAGTAAAAAATTATTTTTTGTATAATTTAGTATAGAAAAGGCAATCCCTGGTGTATTTAAAATTTGCGACAGAAACAAAATCACTTTAGAAAAGGTAATCCCAGGCGTATTTAAAATTTGCGACAGTAAACAAGTATTTTTTGAAAAATTTATTATAGAAAAGGTAATACCTGGCATATTTAAAATTTGCTACAGCAAAAAATTTACTATAGAGAAGGCAATTGCTGGCGTATTTAAATATTGCGACAGTAAAGAATATTTTTTGAAAGATTTAATATAGAAAAGGCAATCGCTGGCATATTTAAAATTTGCGACAGTAAAAAATTCTTTTTTGAATAATTTACTATAGAAAAGGCAATCCTCGGCGTATTTAAAATTTGCGACATTAAAAAATTCTTTTTTGAAAAATTTACTGTAGAAAAGGCAATCCCTGGTGTATTTAAAATTTGCGACAGTAAAAAATTATTTTTTGTAAAATTAAGTATAGAAAAGGCAATCCCTGGGGTATTTAAAATTTGCGATTGAAAAAAAATCACAATAGAAAATGTAATCCCTGTCGTATTTAAAATTTGCGACACTAAAAAATTATGTTTGGAAAATTTACTATAGAAAAGGCAATCCCTGGCGTATTGAACATTTGCGACATTAAAAAAATATTTTTTGAAAAATTTACTATAGAAAATGCAATAGCTGTCCTATTTAAAATTTGCGACAGTAAAAAATTATTTTTTGGAAAATTTACTATAGAAAAGCAATCCCTGGCGTTTTTAAAATTTGCGAGAGTGAAAAATTATTTTTTTGAAAAATTTACTATAGGAAAGGCTATCGCTTGCGTATTTAAAATTTGCGAGAGTGAAAAATTTACTGTATAAAAGGCAATCTCTGGCGTATTTAAAATTCGCGGCACCAAAAATTATTTTTTTGAAAAATTAACTATAGATAAGGCAATACCTGGAATATTTAAAATTTGCGACAGTAAAAAATTATTTTTTGAAAAATTTACTATAGAAAAGCAAACCTCGGCGTATTTACAATTTCCGACAGTAAAAAATCATTTTTTGAAAATTTTACTATAGAAAAGGCAATCCCTGTCGTATTTAAAATTTGCGACATTAAAAAAATATTTTTTTGAAAAATTTACTATAGAAAAGGCCATCCCTTGAGTATTTAAAATTTGCTACAGTAAAAAATTATTTTTTGAAAAATTTGCTACAGAAAAGGCAATCCCTGGCGTATTTACAATTTACTACAGGAAAGGCAATCCCTGGCGTATTTAAAATTTGCGACAGTAAAAATTAATTTTTGTAAAAATTTACTATAGAAAAGGCAATCCTCAGATTATTTAAAATTTGCGACAGTAAAAAATTATTTTTTGAAAAATTTACTATAGAAAGGCAATCCACGGCGCATTTACAATTTCCGACAGTAAAACATAATTTTTAGAAAAATTTACTCTAGAAAAGGCAATCCCTGTCGTATTTAAAACTTGCGACAGTAAAAAATTATTTTTTGCAAAATTTACTATAGAAAAGGCAATCCCTGGCGTATTTAAAATTTGCGACAGTTAAAAATTTACTACAGAAAAGGCAATCCCTGGCGTATTTAAAATTTCCGATAGTAAAAAATGACTTTTTGAAAAATTTACGATAGAAAAGGCAATCCTCAGCGTATTTAAAATTCGCGACAGTAAAAAATTTACTATAGGAAAGACAATTCCGGGTGTATTTAAAATTTGCGAGAGTAAAAATTATTTTTTGAAAAATATACTATAGAAGAGGCAATTCCTGGCTTATTTAAAACTTGCGACAGTAAAAAAATATTTTTTGAAAAATTGACTACAGAAAAAGCAATACATGGCGTATTTAAAATTTGCAACAGTAAAAAAGTTACTAGAGAAAAGGTAATCCCTAGCGTATTTACAATTTGCGACTGTAAAAATATATTTTTAAAAATTTACTATATAAAAGGCAATCCTAAGCGTATTTAAAATTTGCGACAGTAAAACATTTACTATAGAAAAGGCAATTCCTGGCGTATTTAAAATTTGCGACAGTAAAAAAATATTTTTTGAAAAATTGACTACAGAAAAAGCAATACTTGGCGTATTTAAAATTTTGCGACAGTAAAAAATTATTTTATGAAAAATTTACTATAGAAAAGGCAATCCCTTGCGTATTTATAATTTGCAACAGTAAAAAATTATTTTCTGAAAAATTTGCTATAGAAAAGGCAATCCTCGGCGTATTTACAATTTCCGACAGGATAAAATTATTTTTTGAAAAATTTCCTATAGAAAAGGCAGTAAACGGCGTATTTAAAATTTGCGAGAATAAAAAATTATTTTTTGGAGAATTTAGTATAGAAAAGGCAATCCGTGGGGTATTTAAAATTTGCGACACTAAAAATTTATTTTTTGAAAAATTTACAAAAATTTACCTGGCGTATTTAAAATTTGCAACACTAAAAACTTTACAATAGAGAAGGCAATCCCTGGCTTATTTACAATTTGCGACAGCAAAAAATTCTTTTTTTAAAAATTTACTATAGAAAAGGCAATACCTGGCGTATTTAAAATCTGCGACAGTAAAAAACTATTTTTTGAAAAATTTACTATAGAAAATGCAATCGTCAGCGAATTTAAACTTTGCGACAGTAAAAAATTATTTTTTGAAAAATTTACTATAGAAAAGGCAATCGCTGCCGTATTTAAAATTTGCGACAGTAAAAAATTATTTTTTGAAAAATTTAGTATAGAAAAGGTAATCCCTGGCGTATTTAAAATTTGCGAGACTGAAAAATCTTTTTTGAAAAATTTACTATAGAAAAGGCAATCCTCGGCGTTTTAAAATTTCCGACAATAAAAAATTATTTTTTGAAAAATTTAGTATAGAAATGCAATCCCTGGCGTATTTAAAATTTGCGACAGTTAAAAATTATTTTTTTTTAAATTTACTACAAAAAAAGCAATCCCTGGCGTATTTAAAATTTGCGACAGTAAAAAATTATTTTTTGGAAAATTTAGTATAGATATGGCAATCCCTGGCGTATTTAAAATTTGCGACAATAAAAAATTATTTTTTGGAGAATTTAGTATAGAAAAGGCAATCTGTGGAGTATTTAAAATTTGCGACACTAGAAAATTATTTTTTGAAAAATTTACAATAGAAAAACCAATATCTGGCGCATTTAAAATTTGCAACACTAAAAAATTTACAATAGAAAAGGCAATCCCTGTCATATTAAAAATTTGCGACAGTAAAAAATTATTTTTTTAAAAATTTACTACAGAAAAGCAATCCCAGGCGTATTTAAAATTTGCGAGAGTAAAAAATTATTTTTTGAAACTTTATTATAGAAAAGGCAATCCTCCGCTTATTAAAAATTTGCGACAGTAAAAAATGATTTTTTGAAAAATTTACTATACATAAGGCAATCCCTGGCGTATTTAAAATTTGCGACAGTAAAAAATTATTTTCTGGAAAATTTAGTATAGATATGGCAATCCCTGGCGTGTTAAAAATTTTCGACAGTCAAAAATTTACTATATAAAATGCATTCCCTGGCGTATTAAAAATTTGCGAGAGTAAAAAATTATTTTTTGAAAAATTTACTATAGAAGAGGTAATCCCTGGGGTATTTAAAATTTGCGACAGAAAAAAATTATTTTTTGAAAAATTTACTATAGAAAAGGCAATCCCTGGCGTATTTAAAATTTGCGACAGAAAAAAATTATTTGTTGAAAAACCTACTATAGAAAAGGCAATCCCTGGCGTATTTAAAATTTGCGACAGTAAAAAACTATTTTTTGAAAAATTTACTATAGAAAAGGCAATCCTCGGGGCATTTACAATTTCCGACAATAAAAAATTATTTTATGAAAAATTTATTATAGAAAGGCAATACCTGGCGTATTTAAATTTGCGACAGTTAGAAATTTACTACAGAAAAGCAATCCCTGGCGTATTTAAAATTTGCGAGTGTAAAAAATTATTTTTTGAAACTTTACTATAGAAAAGGCAGTCCCCCGCATATTTAAACTTTGCGACAGTAAAAAATTATTTGTTGAAAAACCTACTATAAAAAAGGCAATCCCTGGCGTATTTAAAATTTGCGACAGTAAAAAACTATTTTTTGAAAAATTTACTATAGAAAAGGCAATCCTCGGGGCATTTACAATTTCCGACAATAAAAAATTATTTTATGAAAAATTTACTATAGAAAGGCAATACCTGGCGTATTTAAAATGTGCGACAGTTAAAAATTTACTACAGAAAAGCAAATCCTGGCGTATTTAAAATTTGCGAGAGTAAAAAATTATTTTTTGAAACTTTACAATAGAAAAGGCAGTCCTCCGATTATTTAAAATTTGGGATAGAAAAAAATTCACTATAGAAAATGCAATAGCTGACCTATTTAAAATTTGCGACAGTAAAAATTATTTTTTAAAAAATTTACTATAGAAAAGCAATCCCTGGCGTATTTAAAATTTGCGAGAGTGAAAAATTATTTTTTTGAAAAATTTACTATAGGAAAGGCTATCGCTAGCGTATTTAAAATTTGCGAGAGTGAAAAATTTACTGTATAAAAGGCAATCTCTGGCGTATTTAAAATTCGCGGCACCAAAAATTATTTTTTTGAAAAATTAACTATAGATAAGGCAATACCTGGAATATTTAAAATTTGCGACCGTAAAAAATTATTTTTTGAAAAATGTACTATGGAAAAGCAATCCTCGACGTATTTACAATTTCCGACAGTAAAAAATCATTTTTTGAAAATTTTACTATAGAAAAGGCAATCCCTGTCGTATTTAAAATTTGCGACATTAAAAAAATATTTTTTGAAAAATTTACTATAGAAAAGGCCATCCCTTGAGTATTTAAAATTTGCTACAGTAAAACATTATTTTTTGAAAAATTTGCTACAGAAATGGCAATCCCTGGCGTATTTACAATTTACTACAGGAAAGGCAATCCCTGGCGTATTTAAATTTGCGACAGTAAAAATTAATTTTTGTAAAAAATTTACTATAGAAAAGGCAATCCTCAGAGTATTTAAAATTTGCGACAGTAAAAAATTATTTTTTGAAAAATTTACTATAGAAAGGCAATCCAGGGCGTATTTACAATTTCCGACAGTAAAACATAATTTTTAGAAAAATTTACTCTAGAAAAGGCAATCCCTGTCGAATTTAAAATTTGCGACAGTAAAAAATTATTTTTTGCAAAATTTACTATATAAAAGGCAATCCCTGGCGTATTTAAAATTTGCGACAGTTAAAAATTTACTACAGAAAAGGCAATCCCTGGCGTATTTAAAATTTCCGATAGTAAAAAATGATTTTTTGAAAAATTTACGATAGAAAAGGCAATCCTCAGCGTATTTAAAATTCGCGACAGTAAAAAATTTACTATAGAAAAGGCAATTCCTGGCGTATTTAAAATTTGCGAGAGCAAAAATTATTTTTTGAAAAATATACTATAGAAGAGGCAATTCCTGGCTTATTTAAAACTAGCGACAGTAAAAAATTATTTTTTGCAAAATTTACTACAGAAAAGGCAATCCCTGGCGTATTTAAAATTTCCGATAGTAAAAAATGATTTTTTGAAAAATTTACGATAGAAAAGGCAATCCTCAGCGTATTTAAAATTCGCGACAGTAAAAAATTTACTATAGAAAAGGCAATTCCGGGTGTATTTAAAATTTGCGAGAGCAAAAATTATTTTTTGAAAAATATACTATAGAAGAGGCAATTCCTGGCTTATTTAAAACTTGCGACAGTAAAAAAATATTTTTTGAAAAATTGACTACAGAAAAAGCAATACATGGCGTATTTAAAATTTGCAACAGTAAAAAAGTTACTAGAGAAAAGGTAATCCCTAGCGTATTTACAATTTGCGACTGTAAAAATATATTTTTAAAAATTTACTATATAAAAGGCAATCCTAAGCGTATTTAAAATTTGCGACAGTAAAACATTTACTATAGAAAAGGCAATTCCTGGCGTATTTAAAATTTGCGACAGTAAAAAAATATTTTTTGAAAAATTGACTACAGAAAAAGCAATACTTGGCGTATTTAAAATTTTGCGACAGTAAAAAATTATTTTATGAAAAATTTACTATAGAAAAGGCAATCCCTTGCGTATTTATAATTTGCAACAGTAAAAAATTATTTTCTGAAAAATTTGCTATAGAAAAGGCAATCCTCGGCGTATTTACAATTTCCGACAGGATAAAATTATTTTTTGAAAAATTTCCTATAGAAAAGGCAGTAAACGGCGTATTTAAAATTTGCGAGAATAAAAAATTATTTTTTGGAGAATTTAGTATAGAAAAGGCAATCCGTGGGGTATTTAAAATTTGCGACACTAAAAATTTATTTTTTGAAAAATTTACAAAAATTTACCTGGCGTATTTAAAATTTGCAACACTAAAAACTTTACAATAGAGAAGGCAATCCCTGGCTTATTTACAATTTGCGACAGCAAAAAATTCTTTTTTTAAAAATTTACTATAGAAAAGGCAATACCTGGCGTATTTAAAATCTGCGACAGTAAAAAACTATTTTTTGAAAAATTTACTATAGAAAATGCAATCGTCAGCGAATTTAAACTTTGCGACAGTAAAAAATTATTTTTTGAAAAATTTACTATAGAAAAGGCAATCGCTGCCGTATTTAAAATTTGCGACAGTAAAAAATTATTTTTTGAAAAATTTAGTATAGAAAAGGTAATCCCTGGCGTATTTAAAATTTGCGAGACTGAAAAATCTTTTTTGAAAAATTTACTATAGAAAAGGCAATCCTCGGCGTTTTAAAATTTCCGACAATAAAAAATTATTTTTTGAAAAATTTAGTATAGAAATGCAATCCCTGGCGTATTTAAAATTTGCGACAGTTAAAAATTATTTTTTTTTAAATTTACTACAAAAAAAGCAATCCCTGGCGTATTTAAAATTTGCGACAGTAAAAAATTATTTTTTGGAAAATTTAGTATAGATATGGCAATCCCTGGCGTATTTAAAATTTGCGACAATAAAAAATTATTTTTTGGAGAATTTAGTATAGAAAAGGCAATCTGTGGAGTATTTAAAATTTGCGACACTAGAAAATTATTTTTTGAAAAATTTACAATAGAAAAACCAATATCTGGCGCATTTAAAATTTGCAACACTAAAAAATTTACAATAGAAAAGGCAATCCCTGTCATATTAAAAATTTGCGACAGTAAAAAATTATTTTTTTAAAAATTTACTACAGAAAAGCAATCCCAGGCGTATTTAAAATTTGCGAGAGTAAAAAATTATTTTTTGAAACTTTATTATAGAAAAGGCAATCCTCCGCTTATTAAAAATTTGCGACAGTAAAAAATGATTTTTTGAAAAATTTACTATACATAAGGCAATCCCTGGCGTATTTAAAATTTGCGACAGTAAAAAATTATTTTCTGGAAAATTTAGTATAGATATGGCAATCCCTGGCGTGTTAAAAATTTTCGACAGTCAAAAATTTACTATATAAAATGCATTCCCTGGCGTATTAAAAATTTGCGAGAGTAAAAAATTATTTTTTGAAAAATTTACTATAGAAGAGGTAATCCCTGGGGTATTTAAAATTTGCGACAGAAAAAAATTATTTTTTGAAAAATTTACTATAGAAAAGGCAATCCCTGGCGTATTTAAAATTTGCGACAGAAAAAAATTATTTGTTGAAAAACCTACTATAGAAAAGGCAATCCCTGGCGTATTTAAAATTTGCGACAGTAAAAAACTATTTTTTGAAAAATTTACTATAGAAAAGGCAATCCTCGGGGCATTTACAATTTCCGACAATAAAAAATTATTTTATGAAAAATTTATTATAGAAAGGCAATACCTGGCGTATTTAAATTTGCGACAGTTAGAAATTTACTACAGAAAAGCAATCCCTGGCGTATTTAAAATTTGCGAGTGTAAAAAATTATTTTTTGAAACTTTACTATAGAAAAGGCAGTCCCCCGCATATTTAAACTTTGCGACAGTAAAAAATTATTTGTTGAAAAACCTACTATAAAAAAGGCAATCCCTGGCGTATTTAAAATTTGCGACAGTAAAAAACTATTTTTTGAAAAATTTACTATAGAAAAGGCAATCCTCGGGGCATTTACAATTTCCGACAATAAAAAATTATTTTATGAAAAATTTACTATAGAAAGGCAATACCTGGCGTATTTAAAATGTGCGACAGTTAAAAATTTACTACAGAAAAGCAAATCCTGGCGTATTTAAAATTTGCGAGAGTAAAAAATTATTTTTTGAAACTTTACAATAGAAAAGGCAGTCCTCCGATTATTTAAAATTTGGGATAGAAAAAAATTCACTATAGAAAATGCAATAGCTGACCTATTTAAAATTTGCGACAGTAAAAATTATTTTTTAAAAAATTTACTATAGAAAAGCAATCCCTGGCGTATTTAAAATTTGCGAGAGTGAAAAATTATTTTTTTGAAAAATTTACTATAGGAAAGGCTATCGCTAGCGTATTTAAAATTTGCGAGAGTGAAAAATTTACTGTATAAAAGGCAATCTCTGGCGTATTTAAAATTCGCGGCACCAAAAATTATTTTTTTGAAAAATTAACTATAGATAAGGCAATACCTGGAATATTTAAAATTTGCGACCGTAAAAAATTATTTTTTGAAAAATGTACTATGGAAAAGCAATCCTCGACGTATTTACAATTTCCGACAGTAAAAAATCATTTTTTGAAAATTTTACTATAGAAAAGGCAATCCCTGTCGTATTTAAAATTTGCGACATTAAAAAAATATTTTTTGAAAAATTTACTATAGAAAAGGCCATCCCTTGAGTATTTAAAATTTGCTACAGTAAAACATTATTTTTTGAAAAATTTGCTACAGAAATGGCAATCCCTGGCGTATTTACAATTTACTACAGGAAAGGCAATCCCTGGCGTATTTAAAATTTGCGACAGTAAAAATTAATTTTTGTAAAAAATTTACTATAGAAAAGGCAATCCTCAGAGTATTTAAAATTTGCGACAGTAAAAAATTATTTTTTGAAAAATTTACTATAGAAAGGCAATCCAGGGCGTATTTACAATTTCCGACAGTAAAACATAATTTTTAGAAAAATTTACTCTAGAAAAGGCAATCCCTGTCGAATTTAAAATTTGCGACAGTAAAAAATTATTTTTTGCAAAATTTACTATATAAAAGGCAATCCCTGGCGTATTTAAAATTTGCGACAGTTAAAAATTTACTACAGAAAAGGCAATCCCTGGCGTATTTAAAATTTCCGATAGTAAAAAATGATTTTTTGAAAAATTTACGATAGAAAAGGCAATCCTCAGCGTATTTAAAATTCGCGACAGTAAAAAATTTACTATAGAAAAGGCAATTCCTGGCGTATTTAAAATTTGCGAGAGCAAAAATTATTTTTTGAAAAATATACTATAGAAGAGGCAATTCCTGGCTTATTTAAAACTAGCGACAGTAAAAAATTATTTTTTGCAAAATTTACTACAGAAAAGGCAATCCCTGGCGTATTTAAAATTTCCAATAGTAAAAAATGATATTTTGAAAAATTTACGATAGAAAAGGCAATCCTCAGCGTATTTAAAATTCGCGAGAGTAAAAAATTTACTGTAGAAAAGGCAATTCCTGGCGTATTTAAAATTTGCGAGAGTAAAAATTATTTTTGAAAAATATACTATAGAAGAGGCAATTCCTGGCTTATTTAAAACTTGCGACAGTAAAAAAATATTTTTTGAAAAATTGACTACAGATAAAGCAATACATGGCGTATTTAAAATTTTCAACAGTAAAAAAGTTAATAGAGAAAAGGTAATCCCTGGCGTATTTACAATTTGCGACTGTAAAAATATATTTTTAAAAATTTACTATATAAAAGACAATCCTAAGCGTATTTAAAATTTGCGACAGTAAAAAATTTACTATAGAAAAGGCAATTCCTGGCGTATTTAAAATTTGCGACAGTAAAAAAATATTTTTTGAAAAATTGACTACAGAAAAAGCAATACTTGGCGTATTTAAAATTTGCGACAGTAAAAAATTATTTTATGAAAAATTTACTATAGAAAAGTCAATCCCTTGCGTATTTATAATTTGCAACAGTAAAAAATTATTTTCTGAATAATTTGCTATAGAAAAGGCAATCCTCGGCGTATTTACAATTTCCGACAGGATAAAATTATTTTTTGAAAAATTTCCTATAGAAAAGGCAATAAACGGCGTATTTAAAATTTGCGACAATAAAAAAATGTTTTTCGGAGAATTTAGTATAGAAAAGGCAATCCGTGGGGTATTTAAAATTTGCGACACTAAAAATTTATTTTTTGAAAAATTTACAAAAATTTACCTGGCGTATTTAAAATTTGCAACACTAAAAACTTTACAATAGAGAAGGCAATCCGTGGTTTATTTACAATTTGCGACAGCAAAAAATTCTTTTTTTAAAAATTTACTATAGAAAAGGCAATACCTGGCGTATTTAAAATCTGCGACAGTAAACAATTATTTTTTGAAAAATTTACTATAGAAAATGCAATCCTCAGCGTATTTAAACTTTGCGACAGTAAACAATTATTTTTTGAAAAATTTACTATAGAAAAGCAATCGCTGCCGTATTTAAAATTTGCGACAGTAAAAAATTATTTTTTGAAAAATTTAGTATAGAAAAGGTAATCCCTGGCATATTTAAAATTTGCGAGACTAAAAAATCTTTTTTGAAAAATTTACTGGCAATCCTCGGCGTTTTAAAATTTCCGACAATAAAAAATTATTTTTTGAAAAATTTAGTATAGAAATGCAATCCCTGGCGTATTTAAAATTTGCGACAGTTAAAAATTATTTTTTTTTTAAATTTACTACAGAAAAGCATCCCTGGCGTATTTAAAATTTGCGACAGTAAAAAATTATTTTTTGGAAAATTTAGTATAGATATGGCAATCCCTGGCGTATTTAAAATTTGCGACAATAAAAAATTATTTTTTGGAGAATTTAGTATAGAAAAGGCAATCTGTGGAGTATTTAAAATTTGCGACAATAAAAAATTATTTTTTTGAAAAATTTACGATAGAAAAACCAATATCTGGCGCATTGAAAATTTGCAACACTAAAAAATTTACAATAGAAAAGGCAATCCCTGGCATATTAAAAATTTGCCACAGTAAAAAATTATTTTTTAAAAAATTACTACAGAAAAGCAATCCCAGGCGTATTTAAAATTTGCGAGAGTAAAAAATTATTTTTTGAAACTTTACTATAGAAAAGGCAATCCTCCTCTTATTAAAAATTTGCGACAGTAAAAAATGATTTTTTGAAAAATTTACTATAGATAAGGCAATCCCTGGCGTATTTAAAATTTGCGACAGTAAAAAATTATTTTCTGGAAAATTTAGTATAGATATGGCAGACCCTGGCGTGTTAAAAATTTGCGACAGTCAAAAATTTACTATATAAAATGCATTCCCTGGCGTATTAAAAATTTGCGAGAGTAAAAAATTATTTTTTGAAAAATTTACTATAGAAGAGGTAATCCCTGGGGTATTTAAAATTTGCGACAGAAAAAAATTATTTTTTGAAAAATTTACTATAGAAAAGGCAATCCTCATTGTATTTAAAATTTGCGACAGCATAAAATTATTTTGAAAAATTTACTATAGAAAAGACAATAGACGGCGTATTTAAAATTTGCGACAGTAAATAATTATTTTTTGGAAAATTTAGTATAGAAAAGGCAATAAGTGGATTATTTAAAATTTGCGACAGTAAAAAATTATTTTTTGAAAAATTTACAAGAGAAAAGACAATACCTGGCGTATTTAGAATTTGCAACACTAAAAAATTTACAATAGAAAAGGCAATCCTGGCTTATTTAAAATAAGCGACAGTAAAAAATTATTTTTTTTTTTAAATTTAATATAGAAAAGGCAATACCTGGCGCATTTGAAATTTGCAACAGTATAAAATTTAAAATAGAAAAGGCAATCCTTGGCGTATTTAAAATTTTCGACAGTAAAAAATTATTGTTTGAAAAATTTACTATAGAAAATGCAATCCTCAGCGTATTTAAACTTTGCGACAGTAAAAAAATTTTTTTTGAAAAATTTACTATAGAAAAGGCAATCGCTGCCGTATTTAAAATTTGCGACAGTGAAAAATTATTTTTTGAAAAATTTAGTATAGAAAAGTTAATCCCACGCGTATTTAAAATTTGCGAGAGTAATATATCATTTTTTGAAAAATTTACTATAGAAAAGGCAATCCGCGTATTTACAACTTCCGACAATAAAAAATTATTTTTTGAAAAATTTAGTATAGAAATGCAATCCCTGGCGTATTTAAAATTTGCGACAGTTAAAAATTATTTTTTTTTAAATTTACTACAGAAAAGCAATCCCTGGCGTATTTAAAATTTGCGACAGTAAAAAATTATTTTTTGGAAAATTTAGTATAGATATGGCAATCCCTGGCGTATTTAAAATTTGCGACAATAAAAAATTATTTTTTGGAGAATTTAGTATAGAAAAGGCAATCTGTGGAGTATTTAAAATTTGCGACACTAAAAAATTATTTTTTGAAAAATTTACAATAGAGAAACCAATATCTGGCGCATTTAAAATTTGCAACACTAAAAAATTTACAATAGAAAAGGCAATCCCTGGCTTATTAAAAATTTGCGACAGTAAAAAATTATTTTTTTAAAAGTTTACTACAGAAAAGCAATCCCAGGCGTATTTAAAATTTACGAGAGTAAAAAATTATTTTTTGAAACTTTACTATAGAAAAGGCAATCCTCCGATTATTAAATTAGCGACAGTAAAAAATGATTTTTTGAAAAATTTACTATAGATAAGGCAATCCCTGGCGTATTTAAAATTTGCGACAGTAAAAAATTATTTTCTGGAAAATTTAGTATAGATATGGCAATCCCTGGCGTGCTAAAAATTTGCAACATTCAAAAATTTACTATATAAAATGCAATCCCTGGCGTATTAAAAATTTGCGGGAGTAAAAAATTATTTTTTGAAAAATTTACTATAGAACAGGTAATACCTGGGGTATTTAAAATTTGCGACAGAAAAAAATTATTTTTTGAAAAATTTACTATAGAAGAGGCAATCCTCAGTGTATTTAAAATTTGCGACAGTATAAAATTATTTTTTGAAAAATTTACTATAGAAAAGACAATAGACGGCGTATTTAAAATTTGCGACAGTAAAAAATTATTTTTTGAAAAATTTACTATAGAAAGGCAATCCCTGCCGTATTTAAAATTTGCGACAGTTATAAATTTACTACATAAAAGCAATCCCTGGCGTATTTAAAATTTGCGAGTGTAAAAAATTATTTTTTGAAACTTTACTATAGAAAAGGCAGTCCTCCGCATATTTAAACTTTGCGACAGTAAAAAATTATTTTTTGAAAAACTTACTATAGAAAAGGCAATCGCTGCCGTATTTAAAATTTGCGACAGTGAAAATTATTTTTTGAAAAATTTAGTATAGAAAAGGTAATCCCTCGCGTATTTAAAATTTCCGAGAATAATATATCATTTTTTGAAAAATTTACTATAGAAAAGGCAATCCTCGGCGTATTTTCAACTTCCGACAATAAAAAATTATTTTTTGAAAAATTTACTATAGAAAGGCAATCCCTGGCGTATTTAAAATTTGCGACAGTTATAAATTTACTACATAAAAGCAATCCCTGGCGTATTTAAAATTTGTGAGTGTAAAAAATTATTTTTTGAAACTTTACTATAGAAAAGGCAGTCCTCCGCATATTTAAACTTTGCGACAGTAAAATATTATTTTTTGAAAAACTTACTATAGAAAAGGCAATCCCTGGCGTATTTAAAATTTGCGACAGTAAAAAATTATTTTTTGAAAAATTTACTATAGAAAAGGCAATCCTCGGCGCATTTACAATTTCCGACAATAAAAAATTATTTTATGAAAAATTTACTATAGAAAGGCAATACCTGGCGTATTTAAAATGTGCGACAGTTAAAAATTTACTACAGAAAAGCAATTCCTGGCGTATTTAAAATTTGCGAGAGTAAAAAATTATTTTTTGAAACTTTACTATAGAAAAGGCAGTTCTCCGCATATTTAAAATTTGCGACAGTAAAAAAAGGTTTTTGGAAAAATTTTGTATAGAAAAGGCAATCCCTGGTGTGTTAAAAATTTGCGACAGTCAAAAATTTATTATATAAAAGGCAATCCCTGGCGTATTTAAAATTTGCGCGACAAAAAAATTATTTTTTGAAAAATTTACTATAGAAAAAGCAATCCTTGGCGTATTTAAAATTTTGGACAGTTAAAACTTTACTACAGAAAAGGCAATCTTCGGCATATTTACAATTCCCGACAGTAAAAAATTATTTTTTGACAAATTTGCTATAGAAAAGGTAATCCCTGGCGTATTTAAAATTTGCGACAGTTAAAAACTTACTACAGAAAAGGCAATTCCTGGCGTATTTAAAATTTGCGAGAGTAAATAATTATTTTTTGAAACTTTACTATACAATAGGCAATCCTCGTCATATTGAAAATTTGCGACATTAAAAAATTATTTTTTGAAAAATTTAGTATAGAAAAGGTAATCCCTGGCATATTTGAAATTTGCGAGAGTAAAAAATTATTTTTTTGAAAAATTTATTATAGAAAAGGTAATCCTCGGCGTAATTAAAATTTGCGATAGTAAAAAATTATTTTTTGAAAAATTTACTGTATAAAAGGCAATCCACGGCGTATTTAAAATTTACGACAGCAAAAGTTATTATTTGAAAAATTAACTAGTGATAAGGCAATAACTGGCATATTTAAAATTTGCGACAGTAAAAAGTTATTTTTTGAAAAATTTACTATAGAAAAGGCAATCGCTGGCGTATTTAAAATTTGCGACAATAAAAAATTATTTTTTGAAAAATTTAGTATAGAAAAGGCAATCCCTGGCGTATTTAAAATTTGCGACTGTAAACAATTCTTTTTTTGAAAAATTATCTATATAAAAGGCAATCCTCGGCGTATTTAAAATTTGCGAAAGAAAAAAATTATTTTTTGAAAAATTTACTATAGAAAAGGCAATCCCTGGCGTAACGAAAATTTGCGACAGTAAAAAATAATTTTTTGAATAATTTTCTATAGAAAAGGCAATCCTCGGCGTTTTTATAATTTACGACATTCAAAAATTATTTTTTGAAAAATTTACTATAGGAAAGACAATCGCTGGCGTATTTAAAATTTGCGAGAGTAAAAAATTATATTTTGAAACTTTCCTATAGAAAAGGCAATCCCTGGCGTATTTAAAATTTGCGACAGTAAAATATTATTTTTTGGAAAACTTAGTACAGATATGGCAATTCCTCTAGTGTTAAAAATTTGCGACAGTCAAAAATTTACTATATAAAAGGCAATCCCTTGCGTATTTAAAATTTGCGAGAGTAAAAAATTATTTTTTGAAAAATTTACTATAGAAAAGGCAATACTAGGCGTATTTAAAATTTTCGACAGTTCAAAATTTACTACAGAAAAGAAATACCTGGCGTATTTAAAATTTGCGAGAGTAAATAATTATTTTTTGAAACTTTACTGTAGAATAGGCAATCCTCGGCATATTTAAAATTTTCGATAGTAAAAAATTATTTTTTGAAAAATTCACTATATAAAAGGCAACCCCTGCCGTATTTAAAATTTGCGAGAGTATAAAATTATTTTTTGAAAAACTTACTATAGAAGAGGCAATCCCTGGCGTATTTAAAATTTGCGACAGTAAAAAATTATTTTTTGATAAATTTACTATAGAAAAGGCAATCCCTGGCGTATTTAAAATTTGCGAGAGTATAAAATTATTTTTTGAAAAATTTACTATAGAAGAGGCAATCCCTGACGTATCGAAAATTTGAGACAGTAAAAAATTATTTTTTGAAAAATTTTCTATAGAAAAGGTAATCCTCTGCCTTTTTAAAATTTACGACATTCAAAAATTATTTTTTGAAAAATTTACTATAGGAAAGACAATCGCTGGCGTATTTAAAATTTGCGAGAGAAAAAAATTATTTTTTGAAACTTTACTATAGAAAAGGCAATCCCTGGCGTATTTAAAATTTCCGACAGTAAAATATTATTTTTTTGGAAAACTTAGTACAGATATGGCAATCCCTCTAGTGTTAAAAATTTGCGACATTCAAAAATTTACTGTAGAAAAGGCAATCCCTGGTGTATTTAAAATTTGCGAGAGTAAAAAATTATTTTTTGTAAAATTAAGTTTAGAAAAGGCATTCCCTGGGGTATTTAAAATTTGCGATTGAAAAAAAATCACAATAGAAAATGTAATCCCTGGCGTATTTAAAATTTGCGACAGTAAAAAATTATTTTTTGGAAAATTTACTATAGAAAAGGCAATCGCAGGCGTATTTAAAATTTGCGGCAGTAAAAAATTAGTATTTGAAAAATTTACTGTATGAAAGGCAATATCTGGCGTATTTAAAATTTGGGACAGTAAGAAATTATTTTTTGAAAAATTTAGTATAGAAAAGATTTGCAACAGTAAAAAAATCACTACAGAAAAGGCAATACATGGCGTATTTAAAATTTACGAGGGTAAAAAATGATTTTTCAAAAAATTTACTATAGAAAAGGCAATCGCTGGCGTATTTAAAATTTGCGACACTAAAAAATTCTTTTTTGAAAAATTTACTGTAGAAAAGGGAATCCCTGGTTTATTTAAAATTTGCGACAGTAAAAAATTATTTTCTGTAAAATTTAGTATAGAAAAGGCAATACCTGGCGTATTTAAAATCTTCGACAGAAAAAAGTACACTATAGAAAAGGCAGTCCCTGGCGTATTTAAAATTTGCGAGAGTGAAAAATTTACTGTATAAAAGGCAATCTCTGGCGTATTTAAAATTCGCGGCACCAAAAATTATTTTTTTGAAAAATTAACTATAGATAAGGCAATACCTGGAATATTTAAAATTTGCGACAGTAAAAAATTATTTTTTGAAAAATGTACTATGGAAAAGCAATCCTCGGCGTATTTACAATTTCCGACAGTAAAAAATCATTTTTTGAAAATTTTACTATAGAAAAGGCAATCCCTGTCGTATTTAAAATTTGCGACATTAAAAAAATATTTTTTGAAAAATTTACTATAGAAAAGGCCATCCCTTGAGTATTTAAAATTTGCTACAGTAAAACATTATTTTTTGAAAAATTTGCTACAGAAATGGCAATCCCTGGCGTATTTACAATTTACTACAGGAAAGGCAATCCCTGGCGTATTTAAAATTTGCGACAGTAAAAATTAATTTTTGTAAAAAATTTACTATAGAAAAGGCAATCCTCAGAGTATTTAAAATTTGCGACAGTAAAAAATTATTTTTTGAAAAATTTACTATAGAAAGGCAATCCAGGGCGTATTTACAATTTCCGACCGTAAAACATAATTTTTAGAAAAATTTACTCTAGAAAAGGCAATCCCTGTCGAATTTAAAATTTGCGACAGTAAAAAATTATTTTTTGCAAAATTTACTATATAAAAGGCAATCCCTGGCGTATTTAAAATTTGCGACAGTTAAAAATTTACTACAGAAAAGGCAATCCCTGGCGTATTTAAAATTTCCGATAGTAAAAAATGATTTTTTAAAAAATTTACGATAGAAAAGGCAATCCTCAGCGTATTTAAAATTCGCGACAGTAAAAAATTTACTATAGAAAAGGCAATTCCTGGCGTATTTAAAATTTGCGAGAGTAAAAATTATTTTTTGAAAAATATACTATAGAAGAGGCAATTCCTGGCTTATTTAAAACTAGCGACAGTAAAAAATTATTTTTTGCAAAATTTACTACAGAAAAGGCAATCCCTGGCGTATTTAAAATTTCCAATAGTAAAAAATGATTTTTTGAAAAATTTACGATAGAAAAGGCAATCCTCAGCGTATGTATAGAAAAGGCAATCCCTGGTGTGTTAAAAATTTGCGACAGTCAAAAATTTTTATATAAAAGGAAATCCCTGGCGTATTTAAAATTTGCGAGAGTAAAAAATTATTTTTTGAAACTTTACTAGAGAAAAGGCAATCCTCGGCATATTTAAAATTTGCGACAGTAAAAAATGATTTTTTGGAAAATTTACTATAGAAAAGGCAATCCCTGGCGTATTTAAAATTTGCGAGAGTATAAAATTATTTTTTGAAAAATTTACTATAGAAAAGGCAACTGCTGGCGTATTTATAATCTGCGACAGTAAAAAATTATTTTTTGAAAAATTTACTACAGAAAAGGCAATTCCTGGTGTATTTAAAATTTGCGACTGTAAAAAAATTCTTTTTTGAAAACTTTACTACAGAAAGGCAATCTTCGGCATATTTACAATTCCCGACAGTAAAAAATTATTTTTTGACAAATTTGCTATAGAAAAGGTAATCCCTGGCGTATTTAAAATTTGCGACAGTTAAAAACTTACTACAGAAAAGGCAATTCCTGGCGTATTTAAAATTTGCGAGAGTAAATAATTATTTTTTGAACTTTACTATACAATAGGCAATCCTCGTCATATTGAAAATTTGCGACATTAAAAAATTATTTTTTGAAAAATTTAGTGTAGAAAAGGTAATCCCTGGCATATTTGAAATTTGCGAGAGTAAAAAATTATTTTTTTGAAAAATTTATTATAGAAAAGGTAATCCTCGGCGTAATTAAAATTTGCGATAGTAAAAAATTATTTTTTGAAAAATTTACTGTATAAAAGGCAATCCACGGCGTATTTAAAATTTACGACAGCAAAAGTTATTATTTGAAAAATTAACTAGTGATAAGGCAATAACTGGCATATTTAAAATTTGCGACAGTAAAAAGTTATTTTTTGAAAAATTTACTATAGAAAAGGCAATCGCTGGCGTATTTAAAATTTGCGACAATAAAAAATTATTTTTTGAAAAATTTAGTATAGAAAAGGCAATCCCTGGCGTATTTAAAATTTGCGACTGTAAACAATTCTTTTTTTGAAAAATTTTCTATATAAAAGGCAATCCTCGGCGTATTTAAAATTTGCGAAGCAAAAAAATTATTTTTTGAAAAATTTACTATAGAAAAGGCAATCCCTGGCGTAACGAAAATTTGCGACAGTAAAAAATAATTTTTTGAATAATTTTCTATAGAAAAGGCAATCCTCGGCGTTTTTAAAATTTACGACATTCAAAAATTAATTTTTGAAAAATTTACAATAGGAAAGACAATCGCTGGCGTATTTAAAATTTGCGAGAGTAAAAAATTATTTTTTGAAAAATTTACTATAGAAAAGGCAATACTAGGCGTATTTAAAATTTTCGACAGTTAAAAATTTACTACAGAAAAGAAATCCCTGGCGTATTTAAAATTTGCGAGAGTAAATAATTATTTTTTGAAACTTTACTGTAGAATAGGCAATCCTCGGCATATTTAAAATTTTCGATAGTAAAAAATTATTTTTTGAAAAATTCACTATATAAAAGGCAACCCCTGCCGTATTTAAAATTTGCGAGAGTATAAAATTATTTTTTGAAAAACTTACTATAGAAGAGGCAATCCCTGGCGTATTTAAAATTTGCGACAGTAAAAAATTATTTTTTGATAAATTTACTATAGAAAAGGCAATCCCTGGCGTATTTAAAATTTGCGAGAGTATAAAATTATTTTTTGAAAAATTTACTATAGGAGAGGCAATCCCTGACGTATCGAAAATTTGAGACAGTAAAAAATTATTTTTTGAAAAATTTTCTATAGAAAAGGCAATCCTCGGCCTTTTTAAAATTTACGACATTCAAAAATTATTTTTTGAAAAATTTACTATAGGAAAGACAATCGCTGGCGTATTTAAAATTTGCGAGAGAAAAAAATTATTTTTTGAAACTTTACTATAGAAAATGCAATCCCTGGCGTATTTAAAATTGCCGACAGTAAAATATTATTTTTTTGGAAAACTTAGTACAGATATGGCAATCCCTCTAGTGTTAAAAATTTGCGACATTCAAAAATTTACTGTAGAAAAGGCAATCCCTGGTGTATTTAAAATTTGCGAGAGTAAAAAATTATTTTTTGTAAAATTAAGTTTAGAAAAGGCATTCCCTGGGGTATTTAAAATTTGCGATTGAAAAAAAATCACAATAGAAAATGTAATCCCTGGCGTATTTAAAATTTGCGACAGTAAAAAATTATTTTTTGGAAAATTTACTATAGAAAAGGCAATCGCAGGCGTATTTAAAATTTGCGGCAGTAAAAAATTAGTATTTGAAAAATTTACTGTATGAAAGGCAATATCTGGCGTATTTAAAATTTGGGACAGTAAGAAATTATTTTTTGAAAAATTTAGTATAGAAAAGGCATTCCCTGGCGTATTTAAGATTTGCAACAGTAAAAAAATCACTACAGAAAAGGCAATACATGGCGTATTTAAAATTTACGAGGGTAAAAAATGATTTTTCAAAAAATTTACTATAGAAAAGGCAATCGCTGGCGTATTTAAAATTTGCGACACTAAAAAATTCTTTTTTGAAAAATTTACTGTAGAAAAGGGAATCCCTGGTTTATTTAAAATTTGCGACAGTAAAAAATTATTTTCTGTAAAATTTAGTATAGAAAAGGCAATACCTGGCGTATTTAAAATTTTCGACAGAAAAAAGTACACTATAGAAAAGGCAGTCCCTGGCGTATTTAAAATTTGCGACAGTAAAAAATAATTTTTTTGAAAAATTTACTATAGAATAGGCAAACGCTGGCATATTTAAAATTTGCGACAGTAAAAAATTATTTTTTGGAAAATTTACTATAGAAAAGCAATCCCTGGCGTATTTAAAATTTGCGAGAGTGAAAAATTATTTTTTTGAAAAATTTACTATAGGAAAGGCTATCGCTAGCGTATTTAAAATTTGCGAGAGTGAAAAATTTACTGTATAAAAGGCAATATCTGGCGTATTTAAAATTCGCGGCACCAAAAATTATTCTTTTGAAAAATTAACTATAGATAAGGCAATACCTGGAATATTTAAAATTTGCGACATTAAAAAATTCTTTTTTGAAAAATTTACTGTAGAAAAGGAAATCCCTGGTGTATTTAAAATTTACGACAGTAAAAAATTATTTTTTGTAAAATTAAGTATAGGAAAGGCAATCCCTGGGGTATTTAAAATTTGCGATTGAAAAAAAATCACAATAGAAAATGTAATCCCTGGCGAATTTAAAATTTGCGACAGTAAAAAATTATTTTTTGGAAAATTTACTATAGAAAAGGCAATCCCTGGCGTATTTAACATTTGCGACAGTAAAAAATTATTTTTTGAAAAATTACTATAGAAAAGCCAATGACTGGCGTATTTAAAAGTTGCTACAGTAAAAGATTATTTTTGAAAAATTTACTATAGAAAAGGCAATCGCAGGCGTATTTAAAATTTGCGGCAGTAAAAAATTACTATTTGAAAAATTTACTGTATGAAAGGCAATATCTGGCGTATTTAAAATTTGGGACAGTAAGAAATTATTTTTTGAAAAATTTAGTATAGAAAAGGCAATAAACGGCGTATTTAAAATTTGCGACAATAAAAAATTATTTTTTGGAGAATTTAGTATAGAAAAGGCAGTCCGTGGGGTATTTAAAATTTGCGACACTAAAAATTTATTTTTTGAAAAATTTACAAAAATTTACCTGGCGTATTTAAAATTTGCAACAGTAAAAAAATCACTACAGAAAAGGCAATATTTAAAATATACGAGGGTAAAAAATGATTTTTTAAAAATTTTACTATAGAAAAGGCAATCCCTGTCGTATTTAAAATTTGCGACATTAAAAAATTATTTTTTGAAAAATTGACTATAGAAAAGGCCATCCCTTGAGTATTTAAAATTTGCTACAGTAAAAAATTATTTTTTGAAAAATTTGCTACAGAAAAGGCAATCCCTGGCGTATTTACAATTTACTACAGGAAAGGCAATCCCTGTCGTATTTAAAATTTGCGACAGTAAAAAATAATTTTTGTAAAAATTTACTATAGAAAAGGCAATCCTCAGAGTATTTAAAATTTGCGACAGTAAAAAATTATTTTTTGAAAAATTTACAATAGAAAGGCAATCCACGGCGTATTTACAATTTCCGACAGTAAAACATAATTTTTAGAAAAATTTACTCTAGAAAAGGCAATCCCTGTCGTATTTAAAACTTGCGACAGTAAAAAATTATTTTTTGCAAAATTTACTATAGAAAAGGCAATTCCTGGCGTATTTAAAATTTGCGAGAGTAAAAATTATTTTTTGAAAAATATACTATAGAAGAGGCAATTCCTGGCTTATTTAAAACTTGCGACAGTAAAAAAATATTTTTTGAAAAATTGACTACAGAAAAAGCAATATCTGGCGTATTTAAAATTTGCGACAGTAAAAAATTATTTTATGAAAAATTTACTATAGAAAAGGCAGTCCCTTGCGTATTTATAATTTGCAACAGTAAAAAATTATTTTCTGATAAATTTGCTATAGGAAAGGCAATCCTCGTCGTATTTACAATTGCCGAAAGGATAAAATTATTTTTTGAAAAATTTCCTATAGAAAAGGCAATAAACGGCGTATTTAAAATTTGCGACAATAAAAAATTATTTTTTGGAGAATTTAGTATAGAAAAGGCAATGCGTGGGGTATTTAAAATTTGCGACACTAAAAATTTATTTTTGAAAAATTTACAAAAATTTACCTGGCGTATTTAAAATTTGCAACACTAAAAACTTTACAATAGAGAAGGCTATCCCTGGCTTATTTACAATTTGCGACAGCAAAAAATTCTTTTTTTAAAAATTTACTATAGAAAAGGCAATACCTGGCGTATTTAAAATCTGCGACAGTAAAAAATTATTTTTTGAAAAATTTACTATAGAAAATGCAATCCTCAGCGTATTTAAACTTTGCGACAGTAAAAAATTATTTTTTGAACAATTTACTATAGAAAAGGCAATCGCTGCCGTATTTAAAATTTGCGACAGTAAAAAATTATTTTTTGAAAATTTAGTATAGAAAAGGTAATCCCTGGCGTATTTAAAATTTGCGAGACTAAAAAATCTTTTTTGAAAAATATACTATAGAAAAGGCAATCCTCGGCGTTTTAAAATTTCCGACAATAAAAAATTATTTTTTGAAAAATTTAGTATAGAAATGCAATCCCTGGCGTATTTAAAATTTGCGACAGTTAAAAATTATTTTTTTTTAAATTTACTACAGAAAAGCAATCCCTGGCGTATTTAAAATTTGCGACAGAAAAAAATTATTTTTTGGAAAATTTAGTATAGATATGGCAATCCCTGGCGTATTTAAAATTTGCGACAATAAAAAATTATTTTTTGGAGAATTTAGTATAGAAAAGGCAATCTGTGGAGTATTTAAAATTTGCGACACTAAAAAATTATTTTTTGAAAAATTTACAATAGAAAAACCAATATCTGGCGCATTTAAAATTTGCAACACTAAAAAATTTACAATAGAAAAGGCAATCCCTGGCTTATTAAAAATTTTCGACAGTAAAAAATTATTTTTTTAAAAATTTACTACAGAAAAGCAATCCCAGGCGTATTTAAAATTTGCGAGAGTAAAAAATTATTTTTTGAAACTTTACTATAGAAAAGGCAATCCTCCGCTTATTAAAAATTTGCGACAGTAAAAAATGATTTTTTGAAAAATTTACTATAGATAAGGCAATCCCTGGCGTATTTAAAATTTGCGACAGTAAAAAATTATTTTCTGGAAAATTTAGTATAGATATGGCAATCCCTGGCGTGTTAAAAATTTGAAACAGTCAAAAATTTACTATATAAAATGCAATCCCTGGCGTATTAAAAATTTGCGAGAGAAAAAAATTATTTTTTGAAAAATTTACTATAGAAGAGGTAATACCTGGGGTATTTAAAATTTGCGAAAGAAAAAAATTATTTTTTGAAAAATTTACTATAGAAAAGGCAATCCTCAGTGTATTTAAAATTTGCGACAGTATAAAATTATTTTTTGAAAAATTTACTATAGAAAAGACAATAGACGGCGTATTTAAAATTTGCGACAGTAAAAAATTTTTTTTTTTTTTAAATTTATTATAGAAAAGGCAATCGCTGCCGTATTTAAAATTTGCGACAGTGAAAAATTATTTTTTGAAAAATTTAGTATAGAAAAGTTAATCCCTCGCGTATTTAAAATTTGCGAGAGTAATATATCATTTTTTGAAAAATTTACTATAGAAAAGGCAATCCTCGGCGTATTTACAACTTCCGACAATAAAAAATTATTTTTTGAAAAATTTACTATAGAAAGGCAATCCCTGGCGTATTTAAAATTTGCGACAGTTAAAAATTTACTACAGAAAAGCAATCCCTGGCGTATTTAAAATTTGCGAGTGTAAAAAATTATTTTTTGAAACTTTACTATAGAAAAGGCAGTCCTCCGCATATTTAAACTTTGCGACAGTAAAAAATTATTTTTTGAAAAACTTACTATAGAAAAGGCAATCCCTGGCGTATTTAAAATTTGCGACAGTAAAAAATTATTTTTTGAAAAATTTACTATAGAAAAGGCAATCCTCGGCGCACTTACAATTTCCGACAATAAAAAATTATTTTATGAAAAATTTACTATAGAAAGGCAATACCTGCCGTATTTAAAATGTGCGACAGTTAAAAATTTACTACAGAAAAGCAATTCCTGGCGTATTTAAAATTTGCGAGAGTAAAAAATTATTTTTTGAAACTTTACTATAGAAAAGGCAGTTCTCCGCATATTTAAAATTTGCGACAGTAAAAAAAGGTTTTTGGAAAAATTTTGTATAGAAAAGGCAATCCCTGGTTTGTTAAAAATTTGCGACAGTCAAAAATTTATTATATAAAAGGCAATCCCTGGCGTATTTAAAATTTGCGAGAGCAAAAAATTATTTTTTGAAAAATATACTATAGAAAAAGCAATCCTTGGCGTATTTAAAATTTTGACAGTTAAAAATTTACTACAGAAAAGGAAATCCCTGGCGTATTTAAAATTTGCGAGAGTAAAAAATTATTTTTTGAAACTTTACTAGAGAAAAGGCAATCCTCGGCATATTTAAAATTTGCGACAGTAAAAAATGATTTTTTGAAAAATTTACTATAGAAAAGGCAATCCTTGGCGTATTTAAAATTTGCGAGAATATAAAATTATTTTTTGAAAAATTTACTATAGAAAAGGCAACTGCTGGCGTATTTATAATCTGCGACAGTAAAAAACTTACTACAGAAAAGGCAATTCCTGGCGTATTTAAAATTTGCGAGAGTAAATAATTATTTTTTGAAACTTTACTATACAATAGGCAATCCTCGGCATATTGAAAATTTGCGACATTAAAAAATTATTTTTTGAAAAATTTAGTATAGAAAAGGCAATACCTGGCATATTTGAAATTTGCGAGAGTAAAAAATTATTTTTTTGAAAAATTTATTATAGAAAAGGTAATCCTCGGCGTTATTAAAATTTGCGATAGTAAAAAATTATTTTTTGAAAAATTTACTATATAAAAGGCAATCCACGGCGTATTTAAAATTTACGACAGCAAAAGTTATTATTTGAAAAATTAACTAGTGATAAGGCAATAACTGGCATATTTAAAATTTGCGACAGTAAAAAGTTATTTTTTGAAAAATTTACTATAGAAAAGGCAATCGCTGGCGTATTTAAAATTTGCGACAAGAAAAAATTATTTTTTGAAAAATTTACTGTAGGAAACGCAATCCCTGGTGTATTTTAAATTTGCGACAGTAAAAAATTATTTTTTGTAAAATTTAGTATAGAAAAGGCAATCCCTGGCGTATTTAAAATTTGCGACTGTAAAAAATTCTTTTTTTGAAAAATTTTCTATATAAAAGGCAATCCTCGGCGTATTTAAAATTTGCGAAAGAAAAAAATTATTTTTTGAAAAATTTACTATAGAAAAGGCAATCCCTGGCGTATCGAAAATTTGCGACAGTAAAAAATTATGTTTTGAATAATTTTCTATAGAAAAGGCAATCCTCGGCGTTTTTAAAATTTACGACATTCAAAAATTATTTTTTGAAAAATTTACTATAGGAAAGACAATCGCTGGCGTATTTAAAATTTGCGAGAGTAAAAAATTATATTTTGAAACTTTACTATAGAAAAGGCAATCCCTGGCGTATTTAAAATTTGCGACAGTAAAATGTTATTTTTTGGAAAACTTAGTACAGATATGGCAATCCCTCTAGTGTTAAAAATTTGCGACAGTCAAAAATTTACTATATAAAAGGCAATCCCTGGCGTATTTAAAACTTGCGAGAGTAAAAAATTATTTTTTGAAAAATTTACTATAGAAAAGGAAATCCTTGGCGTATTTAAAATTTTCGACAGTTAAAAATTTACTACAGAAAAGAAATCCCTGGCGTATTTAAAATTTGCGAGAGTAAATAATTATTTTTTGAAACTTTACTGTAGAATAGGCAATCCTCGGCATATTTAAAATTTTCGATATTAAAAAATTATTTTTTGAAAAATTCACTATATAAAAGGCAACCCCTGCCGTATTTAAAATTTGCGAGAGTATAAAATTATTTTTTGAAAAATTTACTATAGAAGAGGCAATCCTCGGCGCACTTACAATTTCCGACAATAAAAAATTATTTTTTGAAAAATTTACTATAGAAAGGCAATCCCTGGCGTATTTAAAATTTGCGACAGTTAAAAATTTACTACAGAAAAGCAATCCCTGGCGTATTTAAAATTTGCGAGTGTAAAAAATTATTTTTTGAAACTTTACTATAGAAAAGGCAGTCCTCCGCATATTTAAACTTTGCGACAGTAAAAAATTATTTTTTGAAAAACTTACTATAGAAAAGGCAATCCCTGGCGTATTTAAAATTTGCGACAGTAAAAAATTATTTTTTGAAAAATTTACTATAGAAAAGGCAATCCTCGGCGCACTTACAATTTCCGACAATAAAAAATTATTTTATGAAAAATTTACTATAGAAAGGCAATACCTGCCGTATTTAAAATGTGCGACAGTTAAAAATTTACTACAGAAAAGCAATTCCTGGCGTATTTAAAATTTGCGAGAGTAAAAAATTATTTTTTGAAACTTTACTATAGAAAAGGCAGTTCTCCGCATATTTAAAATTTGCGACAGTAAAAAAAGGTTTTTGGAAAAATTTTGTATAGAAAAGGCAATCCCTGGTTTGTTAAAAATTTGCGACAGTCAAAAATTTATTATATAAAAGGCAATCCCTGGCGTATTTAAAATTTGCGAGAGCAAAAAATTATTTTTTGAAAAATATACTATAGAAAAAGCAATCCTTGGCGTATTTAAAATTTTGACAGTTAAAAATTTACTACAGAAAAGGAAATCCCTGGCGTATTTAAAATTTGCGAGAGTAAAAAATTATTTTTTGAAACTTTACTAGAGAAAAGGCAATCCTCGGCATATTTAAAATTTGCGACAGTAAAAAATGATTTTTTGGAAAATTTACTATAGAAAAGGCAATCCTTGGCGTATTTAAAATTTGCGAGAATATAAAATTATTTTTTGAAAAATTTACTATAGAAAAGGCAACTGCTGGCGTATTTATAATCTGCGACAGTAAAAAACTTACTACAGAAAAGGCAATTCCTGGCGTATTTAAAATTTGCGAGAGTAAATAATTATTTTTTGAAACTTTACTATACAATAGGCAATCCTCGGCATATTGAAAATTTGCGACATTAAAAAATTATTTTTTGAAAAATTTAGTATAGAAAAGGCAATACCTGGCATATTTGAAATTTGCGAGAGTAAAAAATTATTTTTTTGAAAAATTTATTATAGAAAAGGTAATCCTCGGCGTTATTAAAATTTGCGATAGTAAAAAATTATTTTTTGAAAAATTTACTATATAAAAGGCAATCCACGGCGTATTTAAAATTTACGACAGCAAAAGTTATTATTTGAAAAATTAACTAGTGATAAGGCAATAACTGGCATATTTAAAATTTGCGACAGTAAAAAGTTATTTTTTGAAAAATTTACTATAGAAAAGGCAATCGCTGGCGTATTTAAAATTTGCGACAAGAAAAAATTATTTTTTGAAAAATTTACTGTAGGAAACGCAATCCCTGGTGTATTTTAAATTTGCGACAGTAAAAAATTATTTTTTGTAAAATTTAGTATAGAAAAGGCAATCCCTGGCGTATTTAAAATTTGCGACTGTAAAAAATTCTTTTTTTGAAAAATTTTCTATATAAAAGGCAATCCTCGGCGTATTTAAAATTTGCGAAAGAAAAAAATTATTTTTTGAAAAATTTACTATAGAAAAGGCAATCCCTGGCGTATCGAAAATTTGCGACAGTAAAAAATTATGTTTTGAATAATTTTCTATAGAAAAGGCAATCCTCGGCGTTTTTAAAATTTACGACATTCAAAAATTATTTTTTGAAAAATTTACTATAGGAAAGACAATCGCTGGCGTATTTAAAATTTGCGAGAGTAATAAATTATATTTTGAAACTTTACTATAGAAAAGGCAATCCCTGGCGTATTTAAAATTTGCGACAGTAAAATATTATTTTTTGGAAAACTTAGTACAGATATGGCAATCCCTCTAGTGTTAAAAATTTGCGACAGTCAAAAATTTACTATATAAAAGGCAATCCCTGGCGTATTTAAAACTTGCGAGAGTAAAAAATAATTTTTTGAAAAATTTACTATAGAAAAGGCAATCCTTGGCGTATTTAAAATTTTCGACAGTTAAAAATTTACTACAGAAAAGAAATCCCTGGCGTATTTAAAATTTGCGAGAGTAAATAATTATTTTTTGAAACTTTACTGTAGAATAGGCAATCGTCGGCATATTTAAAATTTTCGATATTAAAAAATTATTTTTTGAAAAATTCACTATATAAAAGGCAACCCCTGCCGTATTTAAAATTTGCGAGAGTATAAAATTATTTTTTGAAAAATTTACTATAGAAGAGGCAATCCCTGGCGTATTTAAAATTTGCGACAGTAAAAAATTATTTTTTGATAAATTTACTATAGAAAAGGCAATCCCTGGCGTATTTAAAATTTGCGACAGTATAAAATTATTTTTTGAAAAATTTATTTTAGAAGAGGCAATCCCTGACGTATCGAAAATTTGAGACAGTAAAAAATTATTTTTTGAAAAATTTTCTATAGAAAAGGCAATCCTCGGCGTTTTTAAAATTTACGACATTCAAAAATTATTTTTGAAAAATTTACTATAGGAAAGACAATCGCTGGCATATTTAAAATTTGCGAGAGTAAAAAATTATTTTTTGAAACTTTACTATAGAAAAGGCAATCCCTGGCGTATTTAAATTTTGCGACCGTAAAATATTATTTTTTTGGAAAACTTAGTACAGATATGGCAATCCCTCTATTGTTCAAAATTTGCGACAGTCAAAAATTTACTATATAAAATGCAATCCCTGGCGTATTTAAAATTTGCGAGAGTAAAAAATTATTTTTTGAAAAATATACTATAGAAAAGGCAATCCTTGGCGTATTTAAAATTTTCGACAGTTAAAAATTTACTACAGAAAAGAAATCCCTGGCGTATTTAAAATTTGCGAGAGTAAAAAATTATATTTTGAAACTTTACTATAGAAAAGGCAATCCTCGGCATATTTAAAATTTGCGACAGTAAAAAATGATTCTTTGGATAATTTACTATAGAAAAGGCAATCCCTGGCGTATTTAAAATTTGCGACAGTAAAAAATTATTTTTTGATAAATTTACTATAGAAAAGGCAATCCCTGGCGTATTTAAAATTTGCGAGAGTATAAAATTATTTTTTGAAAAATTTACTATAGAAGAGGCAATCCCTGGCGTATTTAAAATTTGAAAAAAATTATTTTTTGAAAAATTTACTATAGAAAAGGCAATCCCTGGCGTAACGAAAATTTGCGACAGTAAAAAATAATTTTTTGAATAATTTTCTATAGAAAAGGCAATCCTCGGCGTTTTTAAAATTTACGACATTCAAAAATTATTTTTTGAAAAATTTACTATAGGAAAGACAATCGCTGGCGTATTTAAAATTTGCGAGAGTAAAAAATTATATTTTGAAACTTTACTATATAAAAGGCAATCCCTGGCGTATTTAAAATTTGCGACAGTAAAATATTATTTTTTAGAAAACTTAGTACAGATATGGCAATTCCTCTAGTGTTAAAAATTTGCGACAGTCAAAAATTTACTATATAAAAGGCAATCCCTGGCGTATTTAAAACTTGCGAGAGTAAAAAATTATTTTTTGAAAAATTTACTATAGAAAAGGCAATCCTAGGCGTATTTAAAATTTTCGATAGTAAAAAATTATTTTTTGAAAAATTCACTATATAAAAGGCAACCCCTGGCGTATTAAAAATTTGCGAGAGTATAAAATTATTTTTTGAAAAATTTACTATAGAAGAGGCAATCCCTGACGTATCGAAAATTTGAGACAGTAAAAAATTATTTTTTGAAAAATTTTCTATAGAAAAGGCAATCCTCGGCCTTTTTAAAATTTACGACATTCAAAAATTATTTTTTGAAAAATTTACTATAGGAAAGACAATCGCTGGCGTATTTAAAATTTGCGAGAGTAAAAAATTATTTTTTGAAACTTTACTATAGAAAAGGCAATCCCTGGCGTATTTAAAATTTCCGACAGTAAAATATTATTTTTTTGGAAAACTTATTACAGATATGGCAATCCCTCTAGTGTTAAAAATTTGCGACATTCAAAAATTTACTGTAGAAAAGGCAATCCCTGGTGTATTTAAAATTTGCGTGAGTAAAAAATTATTTTTTGTAAAATTAAGTTTAGAAAAGGCATTCCCTGGGGTATTTAAAATTTGCGATTGAAAAAAAATCACAATAGAAAATGTAATCCCTGGCGTATTTAAAATTTGCGACAGTAAAAAATTATTTTTTGGAAAATTTACTATAGAAAAGGCAATCCCTGGCGTATTTAACATTTGCGACAGTAAAAAATTATTTTTTGAAAAATTACTATAGAAAAGCCAATGACTGGCGTATTTAAAAGTTGCTACAGTAAAAATTATTTTTGAAAAATTTACTATAGAAAAGGCAATCGCAGGCGTATTTAAAATTTGCGGCAGTAAAAAATTAGTATTTGAAAAATTTACTGTATGAAAGGCAATATCTGGCGTATTTAAAATTTGGGACAGTAAGAAATTATTTTTTGAAAAATTTAGTATAGAAAAGGCATTCCCTGGCGTATTTAAGATTTGCAACAGTAAAAAAATCACTACATAAAAGGTAATACATGGCGTATTTAAAATTTACGAGGGTAAAAAATGATTTTTCAAAAAATTTACTATAGAAAAGGCAATCGCTGGCGTATTTAAAATTTGCGACACTAAAAAATTCTTTTTTGAAAAATTTACTGTAGAAAAGGGAATCCCTGGTTTATTTAAAATTTGCGACAGTAAAAAATTATTTTCTGTAAAATTTAGTATAGAAAAGGCAATACCTGGCGTATTTAAAATTTTCGACAGAAAAAAGTACACTATAGAAAAGGCAGTCCCTGGCGTATTTAAAATTTGCGACAGTAAAAAATTATTTTTTTGAAAAATTTACTATAGAAAAGGCAATCGCTGGCATATTTAAAATTTGCGACAGTAAAAAATTATTTTTTGGAAAATTTACTATAGAAAAGCAATCCCTGGCGTATTTAAAATTTGCGAGAGTGAAAAATTATTTTTTTGAAAAATTTACTATAGGAAAGGCTATCGCTAGCGTATTTAAAATTTGCGAGAGTGAAAAATTTACTGTATAAAAGGCAATATCTGGCGTATTTAAAATTCGCGGCACCAAAAATTATTCTTTTGAAAAATTAACTATAGATAAGGCAATACCTGGAATATTTAAAATTTGCGACATTAAAAAATTCTTTTTTGAAAAATTTACTGTAGAAAAGGAAATCCCTGGTGTATTTAAAATTTGCGACAGTAAAAAATTATTTTTTGTAAAATTAAGTATAGGAAAGGCAATCCCTGGGGTATTTAAAATTTGCGATTGAAAAAAAATCACAATAGAAAATGTAATCCCTGGCGAATTTAAAATTTGCGACAGTAAAAAATTATTTTTTGGAAAATTTACTATAGAAAAGGCAATCCCTGGCGTATTTAACATTTGCGACAGTAAAAAATTATTTTTTGAAAAATTACTATAAAAAAGCCAATGACTGGCGTATTTAAAAGTTGCTACAGTAAAAGATTATTTTTGAAAAACTTACTATAGAAAAGGCAATCGCAGGCGTATTTAAAATTTGCGGCAGTAAAAAATTACTATTTGAAAAATTTACTGTATGAAAGGCAATATCTGGCGTATTTAAAATTTGGGACAGTAAGAAATTATTTTTTGAAAAATTTAGTATAGAAAAGGCAATAAACGGCGTATTTAAAATTTGCGACAATAAAAAATTATTTTTTGGAGAATTTAGTATAGAAAAGGCAATCCGTGGGGTATTTAAAATTTGCGACACTAAAAATTAATTTTTTGAAAAATTTACAAAAATTTACCTGGCGTATTTAAAATTTGCAACAGTAAAAAAATCACTACAGAAAAGGCAATACATGGCGTATTTAAAATTTACGGGGGTAAAAAATGATTTTTTAAAAATTTTACTATAGAAAAGGCAATCCCTGTCGTATTTAAAATTTGCGACATTAAAAAATTATTTTTTGAAAAATTGACTATAGAAAAGGCCATCCCTTGAGTATTTAAAATTTGCTACAGTAAAAAATTATTTTTTGAAAAATTTGCTACAGAAAAGGCAATCCCTGGCGTATTTACAATTTACTACAGGAAAGGCAATCCCTGTCGTATTTAAAATTTGCGACAGTAAAAATTAATTTTTGTAAAAATTTACTATAGAAAAGGCAATCCTCAGAGTATTTAAAATTTGCGACAGTAAAAAATTATTTTTTGAAAAATTTACAATAGAAAGGCAATCCGCGGCGTATTTACAATTTCCGACAGTAAAACATAATTTTTAGAAAAATTTACTCTAGAAAAGGCAATCCCTGTCGTATTTAAAACTTGCGACAGTAAAAAATTATTTTTTGCAAAATTTACTATAGAAAAGGCAATTCCTGGCGTATTTAAAATTTGCGAGAGTAAAAATTATTTTTTGAAAAATATACTATAGAAGAGGCAATTCCTGGCTTATTTAAAACTTGCGACAGTAAAAAAATATTTTTTGAAAAATTGACTACAGAAAAAGCAATACCTGGCGTATTTAAAATTTGCGACAGTAAAAAATTATTTTATGAAAAATTTACTATAGAAAAGGCAGTCCCTTGCGTATTTATAATTTGCAACAATAAAAAATTATTTTCTGAAAAATTTGTTATAGAAAAGGCAATCCTCGTCGTATTTTCAATTTCCGACAGGATAAAATTATTTTTTGAAAAATTTCCTATAGAAAAGGCAATAAACGGCGTATTTAAAATTTGCGACAATAAAAAATTATTTTTTGGAGAATTTAGTATAGAAAAGGCAATCCGTGGGGTATTTAAAATTTGCGACACTAAAAATTTATTTTTGAAAAATTTACAAAAATTTACCTGGCGTATTTAAAATTTGCAACACTAAAAACTTTACAATAGAGAAGGCTATCCCTGGCTTATTTACAATTTGCGACAGCAAAAAATTCTTTTTTTAAAAATTTACTATAGAAAAGGCAATACCTGGCGTATTTAAAATCTGCGACAGTAAAAAATTATTTTTTGAAAAATTTACTATAGAAAATGCAATCCTCAGCGTATTTAAACTTTGCGACAGTAAAAAATTATTTTTTGAAAAATTTACTATAGAAAAGGCAATCGCTGCCGTATTTAAAATTTGCGACAGTAAAAAATTATTTTTTGAAAATTTAGTATAGAAAAGGTAATCCCTGGCGTATTTAAAATTTGCGAGACTAAAAAATCTTTTTTGAAAAATATACTATAGAAAAGGCAATCCTCGGCGTTTTAAAATTTCCGACAATAAAAAATTATTTTTTGAAAAATTTAGTATAGAAATGCAATCCCTGGCGTATTTAAAATTTGCGACAGTTAAAAATTATTTTTTTTTAAATTTACTACAGAAAAGCAATCCCTGGCGTATTTAAAATTTGCGACAGTAAAAAATTATTTTTTGGAAAATTTAGTATAGATATGGCAATCCCTGGCGTATTTAAAATTTGCGACAATAAAAAATTATTTTTTGGAGAATTTAGTATAGAAAAGGCAATCTGTGGAGTATTTAAAATTTGCGACACTAAAAAATTATTTTTTGAAAAATTTACAGTAGAAAAACCAATATCTGGCGCATTTAAAATTTGCAACACTAAAAAATTTACAATAGAAAAGGCAATCCCTGGCTTATCAAAAATTTTCGACAGTAAAAAATTATTTTTTTAAAAATTTACTACAGAAAAGCAATCCCAGGCGTATTTAAAATTTGCGAGAGTAAAAAATTATTTTTTGAAACTTTACTATAGAAAAGGCAATCCTCCGCTTATTAAAAATTTGCGACAGTAAAAAATGATTTTTTGAAAAATTTACTATAGATAAGGCAATCCCTGGCGTATTTAAAATTTGCGACAGTAAAAAATTATTTTCTGGAAAATTTAGTATAGATATGGCAATCCCTGGCGTGTTAAAAATTTGAAACAGTCAAAAATTTACTATATAAAATGCAATCCCTGGCGTATTAAAAATTTGCGAGAGAAAAAAATTATTTTTTGAAAAATTTACTATAGAAGAGGTAATACCTGGGGTATTTAAAATTTGCGACAGAAAAAAATTATTTTTTGAAAAATTTACTATAGAAAAGGCAATCCTCAGTGTATTTAAAATTTGCGACAGTATAAAATTATTTTTTGAAAAATTTACTATAGAAAAGACAATAGACGGCGTATTTAAAATTTGCGACAGTAAAAATTTTTTTTTTTTGAAAAATTTACTATAGAAAAGGCAATCGCTTCCGTATTTAAAATTTGCGACAGTGAAAAATTATTTTTTTGAAAAATTTAGTATAGAAAAGGTAATCCCTCGCGTATTTAAAATTTGCGAGAGTAATATATCATTTTTTGAAAAATTTACTATAGAAAAGGCAATCCTCGGCGTATTTACAACTTCCGACAATAAAAAATTATTTTTTTGAAAAATTTACTATAGAAAGGCAATCCCTGGCGTATTTAAAATTTGCGACAGTTAAAAATTTACTACAGAAAAGCAATCCCTGGCGTATTTAAAATTTGCGAGTGTAAAAAATTATTTTTTGAAACTTTACTATAGAAAAGGCAGTCCTCCGCATATTTAAACTTTGCGACAGTAAAAAATTATTTTTTGAAAAACTTACTATAGAAAAGGCAATCCCTGGCGTATTTAAAATTTGCGACAGTAAAAAATTATTTTTTGAAAAATTTACTATAGAAAAGGCAATCCTCGGCGCATTTACAATTTCCGACAATAAAAAATTATTTTATGAAAAATTCACTATAGAAAGGCAATACCTGCCGTATTTAAAATGTGCGACAGTTAAAAATTTACTACAGAAAAGCATTTCCTGGCGTATTTAAAATTTGCGAGAGTAAAAAATTATTTTTTGAAACTTTACTATAGAAAAGGCAGTTCTCCGCATATTTAAAATTTGCGACAGTAAAAAAAGGTTTTTGGAAAATTTTTGTATAGAAAAGGCAATCCCTGGTGTGTTAAAAATTTGCGACAGTCAAAAATTTATTATATAAAAGGCAATCCCTGGCGTATTTAAAATTTGCGAGAGCAAAAAATTATTTTTTGAAAAATATACTATAGAAAAAGCAATCCTTGGCGTATTTAAAATTTTGACAGTTAAAAATTTACTACAGAAAAGGAAATCCCTGGCGTATTTAAATTTGCGAGAGTAAAAAATTATTTTTTGAAGCTTTACTAGAGAAAAGGCAATCCTCGGCATATTTAAAATTTGCGACAATAAAAAATGATTTTTTGGAAAATTTACTATAGAAAAGGCAATCCTTGGCGTATTTAAAATTTGCGAGAGTATAAATTTATTTTTTGAAAAATTTACTATAGAAAAGGCAACTGCTGGCGTATTTATAATCTGCGACAGTAAAAAACTTACTACAGAAAAGGCAATTCCTGGCGTATTTAAAATTTGCGAGAGTAAAAAATTATTTTTTGAAGCTTTACTAGAGAAAAGGCAATCCTCGGCATATTGAAAATTTGCGACATTAAAAAATTATTTTTTGAAAAATTTAGTATAGAAAAGGCAATACCTGGCATATTTGAAATTTGCGAGAGTAAAAAATTATTTTTTTGAAAAATTTATTATAGAAAAGGTAATCCTCGGCGTAATTAAAATTTGCGATAGTAAAAAATTATTTTTTGAAAAATTTACTATATAAAAGGCAATCCACGGCGTATTTAAAATTTACGACAGCAAAAAGTTATTTTTTGAAAAATTTACTATAGAAAAGGCAATCGCTGGCGTATTTAAAATTTGCGACAATAAAAAATTATTTTTTGAAAAATTTACTGTAGGAAACGCAATCCCTGGTGTATTTTAAATTTGCGACAGTAAAAAATTATTTTTTGTAAAATTTAGTATAGAAAAGGCAATCCCTGGCGTATTTAAAATTTGCGACTGTAAAAAATTCTTTTTTTGAAAAATTTTCTATATAAAAGGCAATCCTCGGCGTATTTAAAATTTGCGAAAGAAAAAAATTATTTTTTGAAAAATTTACTATAGAAAAGGCAATCCCTGGCGTATCGAAAATTTGCGACAGTAAAAAATTATGTTTTGAATAATTTTCTATAGAAAAGGCAATCCTCGGCGTTTTTAAAATTTACGACATTCAAAAATTATTTTTTGAAAAATTTACTATAGGAAAGACAATCGCTGGCGTATTTAAAATTTGCGAGAGTAAAAAATTATATTTTGAAACTTTACTATAGAAAAGGCAATCCCTGGCGTATTTAAAATTTGCGACAGTAAAATATTATTTTTTGGAAAACTTAGTACAGATATGGCAATCCCTCTAGTGTTAAAAATTTGCGACAGTCAAAAATTTACTATATAAAAGGCAATCCCTGGCGTATTTAAAACTTGCGAGAGTAAAAAATTATTTTTTGAAAAATTTACTATAGAAAAGGCAATCCTTGGCGTATTTAAAATTTTCGACAGTTAAAAATTTACTACAGAAAAGATATCCCTGGCGTATTTAAAATTTGCGAGAGTAAATAATTATTTTTTGAAACTTTACTGTAGAATAGGCAATCCTCGGCATATTTAAAATTTTCGATATTAAAAAATTATTTTTTGAAAAATTCACTATATAAAAGGCAACCTCTGCCGTATTTAAAATTTGCGAGAGTATAAAATTATTTTTTGAAAAATTTACTATAGAAGAGACAATCCCTGGCGTATTTAAAATTTGCGACAGTAAAAAATTATTTTTTGATAAATTTACTATAGAAAAGGCAATCCCTGGCGTATTTAAAATTTGCGAGAGTATAAAATTATTTTTTGAAAAATTTATTATAGAAGAGGCAATCCCTGACGTATCGAAAATTTGAGACAGTAAAAAATTATTTTTTGAAAAATTTTCTATAGAAAATGCAATCCTCGGCGTTTTTAAAATTTACGACATTCAAAAATTATTTTTTGAAAAATTTACTATAGGAAAGACGATCGCTGGCATATTTAAAATTTGCGAGAGTAAAAAATTATTTTTTGAAACTTTACTATAGAAAAGGCAATCCCTGGCGTATTTAAATTTTGCGACCGTAAAATATTATTTTTTTGGAAAACTTAGTACAGATATGGCAATCCCTCTAGTGTTAAAAATTTGCGACAGTCAAAAATTTACTATATAAAATGCAATCCCTGGCGTATTTAAAATTTGCGAGAGTAAAAAATTATTTTTTGAAAAATTTACTATAGAAAAGGCAATCCTTGGCGTATTTAAAATTTTCGACAGTTAAAAATTCACTACAGAAAAGAAATCCCTGGCGTATATAAAATTTGCGAGAGTAAAAAATTATATTTTGAAACTTTACTATAGAAAAGGCAATCCTCGGCATATTTAAAATTTGTGACAGTAAAAAATGATTCTTTGGATAATTTACTATAGAAAAGGCAAACCCTGGCGTATTTAAAATTTGCGACAGTAAAAAATTATTTTTTGATAAATTTACTATAGAAAAGGCAATCCCTGGCGTATTTAAAATTTGCGAGAGTATAAAATTATTTTTTGAAAAATTTACTATAGAAGAGGCAATCCCTGGCGTAATTAAAATTTGCGACAGTAAAAAATTATTTTTTGAAAAATTTACTATAGAAAAGGCAACCGCTGGCGTATTTATAATTTGCGACAGTAAAAAATTATTTTTTGAAAAATTTGCTATAGAAAAAGCAATCCCTGGCGTATTTAAAATTTTCGACAGTTAAAAATTTACTACATAAAAGGCAATGCCTGGCGTATTTAAAATTTGCGAGAGTAAAAAATTATTTTTTGAAACTTTACTGTAGAATAGGCAATCCTCGGCATATTTAAAATTTGCGATAGTAAAAAATTATTTTTTGAAAAATTCACTATATAAAAGGCAATCCAAGGCATATTTAAAATTCACGTCAGCAAAAATTATTATTTGAAAAATTAACTATAGATAAGGCAATAACTGGAATATTTAAAATTTGCGACAGTAAAAAATTATTTTTTGAAAAATTTACTATAGAAAAGGCAATCGCTGGCGTATTTAAAATTTGCGACAATAAAAAATTTTTTTTTTTGAATAATTTACTGTAGAAAAGGCAATCCCTGGTGTATTTAAAATTTGCGACAGTAAAAAAATATTTTTTGTAAAATTTAGTGTAGAAAAGTCAATCCCTGGCTTATTTAAATATTGCGACAGTAAAGAATTATTTTTTTGAAAAATTTAATATAGAAAAGGCAATCCTCGGCGTATTACAATTTGCGACAGTAAAAAATTATTTTTTGAAAAATTTACTATAGAAAACGTAATCGCTGGCTTATTTAAAATTTGCGACTGTAATAAATTATTTTTTGAAAAATTTAGTATAGAAAAGTTAATTCCTCGCGTATTTAAAATTTGCGAGAGTAATATATCATTTTTTGAAAAATTTACTATATAAAAGGCAATCCTCGGCGTATTTACAACTTCCGACAATAAAAAATTATTTTTTGAAAAATTTACTATAGAAAGGCAATCCCTGGCATATTTAAAATTTGCGACAGTTAAAAATTTACTACAGAAAATCAATCCCTGGCGTATTTAAAATTTGCGAGTGTAAAAAATTATTTTTTGAAACTTTACTATAGAAAAGGCAGTCCTCCGCATATTTAAACTTTGCGACAGTAAAAAATTATTTTTTGAAAAACTTACTATAGAAAAGGCAATCCCTGGCCTATTTAAAATTTGCGAAAGTAAAAAATTATTTTTTGAAAAATTTACTATAGAAAAGGCAATCCTCGGCGCATTTACAATTTCCGACAATAAAAAATTATTTTATGAAAAATTTACTATAGAAAGGCAATACCTGGCGTATTTAAAATGTGCGACAGTTAAAAATTTACTACAGAAAAGCAATTCCTGGCTTTTTAAAATTTGCGAGAGTAAAAAATTATTTTTTGAAACTTTACTATAGAAAAGGCAGTTCTCCGCATATTTAAAATTTGCGACAGTAAAAAAAGGTTTTTGGAAAAATTTTGTATAGAAAAGGCAATCCCTGGTGTGTTAAAAATTTGCGACAGTCAAAAATTTATTATATAAAAGGCAATCCCTGGCGTATTTAAAATTTGCGAGAGCAAAAAATTATTTTTTGAAAAATTTACTATAGAAAAAGCAATCCTTGGCGTATTTAAAATTTTGGACAGTTAAAAATTTACTACAGAAAAGGAAATCCCTGGCGTATTCAAAATTTGCGAGAGTAAAAAATTATTTTTTGAAACTTTACTAGAGAAAAGGCAATCCTCGGCATATTTAAAATTTGCGACAGTAAAAAATGATTTTTTGGAAAATTTACTATAGAAAAGGCAATCCCTGGCGTATTTAAAATTTGCGAGAGTATAAAATTATTTTTTGAAAAATTTACTATAGAAAAGGCAACCGCTGGCGTATTTATAATCTGCAACAGTAAAAAATTATTTTTGAAAAATTTACTACAGGCAATCCCTGGTGTATTTAAAATAAAATTTGTGACTGTAAAAAAATTCTTTTTTGAAAACTTTACTATAGAAAAGGCAATCTTCGGCATATTTACAATTCCCGACAGTAAAAAATTATTTTTTGACAAATTTGTTATAGAAAAGGTAATCCCTGGCGTATTTAAAATTTGCGACAGTTGAAAACTTACTACAGAAAAGGCAATTCCTGGCGTATTTAAAATTTGCGAGAGTAAATAATTATTTTTTGAAACTTTACTATACAATAGGCAATCCTCGGCATATTGAAAATTTGCGACATTAAAAAATTATCTTTTGAAAAATTTAGTATAGAAAAGGCAATCCCTGGCATATTTGAAATTTGCGAGAGTAAAAAATTATTTTTTGAAAAATTTATTATAGAAAAGGCAATCCTCGGCGTAATTAAAATTTGCGATAGTAAAAAATTATTTTTTGAAAAATTTACTATATAAAAGGCAATCCACGGCGTATTTAAAATTTACGACAGCAAAAGTTATTATTTGAAAAATTAACTAGTGATAAGGCAATAACTGGCATATTTAAAATTTGCGACAGTAAAAAGTTATGTTTTGAAAAATTTACTATAGAAAAGGCAATCGCTGGCGTATTTAAAATTTGCGACAAAAAAAATTATTTTTTGAAAAATTTACTGTAGGAAACGCAATACCTGGTGTATTTAAAATTTGCGACAGTAAAAAATTATTTTTTGTAAAATTTAGTATAGAAAAGGCAATCCTCGGCGAATTTAAAATTTGCGAAAGAAAAAAATTATTTTTTGAAAAATTTACTATAGAAAAGGCAATCCCTGGCGTATTTAAAATTTGCGAGATTATAAAATTATTTTTTGAAAAATTTTCTATAGAAGAGGCAATCCCTGGCGTATTTAAAATTTACGACAGTAAAAAATTATTTTTTGAAAAATTTACTATAGAAAAGGCAACCGCTGGCGTATTTATAATTTGCGACAGTAAAAAATTATTTTTTGAAACTTTACTATAGAAAAGGCAATCCCTGGCGTATTTAAAATTTGCGACAGTAAAATATTATTTTTTTGGAAAACTTAGTACAGATATGGCAATCTCTCTAGTGTTAAAAATTTGCGACAGTCAAAAATTTACTATATAAAAGGCAATCCCTGGCGTATTTAAAATTTGCGAGAGTAAAAAATTATTTTTTGATAAAATTACTATAGAAAAGGCAATCAAATCCCTGCCGTATTTAAAATTTGCGACAGTTAAAAATTTACTACAGAAAAGGCAATACCTGGCGTATTTAAAATTTGCGAGAGTAAATAATTATTTTTTTAAACTTTACTGTAGAATAGGCAATCTTCGGCATATTTAAAATTTGCGATAGTAAAAAATTATTTTTTGAAAAATTCACTATAGAAAAGGCAATCCTCGGCGTATTTAAAATTTGCGACAATAAAACAATATTTTTTGAATAATTTACTGTAGAAAAGGCAATCCCTGGTGTATTTAAAATTTGCGACAGTAAAAAATTATTTTTTGTAAAATTTAGTGTAGAAAAGTCAATCCCTGGCTTATTTAAATATTGCGACAGTAAAGAATTATTTTTTTGAAAAATTTACTATAGAAAAGGCAATCCTCGGCGAATTTAAAATTTGCTATAGTAAAAAATTATTTTTTGAAAAATTTACTATATAAAAGGCAATCCACGGCATATTTAAAATTCACGACAGCAAAAATTATTATTTGAAAAATTAACTATAGATAAGGCAATAACTGGCATATTTAAAATTTGCGACAGTAAAAAATTATTTTTTGAAAAATTTACTATAGAAAAGGCAATCGCTGGCGTATTTAAAATTTGCGACAATAAAAAATTATTTTATGAAAAATTTACTATAGAAAGGCAATACCTGGCGTATTTAAAATGTGCGACAGTTAAAAATTTACTACAGAAAAGCAATTCCTGGCTTTTTAAAATTTGCGAGAGTAAAAAATTATTTTTTGAAACTTTACTATAGAAAAGGCAGTTCTCCGCATATTTAAAATTTGCGACAGTAAAAAAAGGTTTTTGGAAAAATTTTGTATAGAAAAGGCAATCCCTGGTGTGTTAAAAATTTGCGACAGTCAAAAATTTATTATATAAAAGGCAATCCCTGGCGTATTTAAAATTTGCGAGAGCAAAAAATTATTTTTTGAAAAATTTACTATAGAAAAAGCAATCCTTGGCGTATTTAAAACTTTGGACAGCTAAAAATTTACTACAGAAAAGGAAATCCCTGGCGTATTTAAAATTTGCGAGAGTAAAAAATTATTTTTTGAAACTTTACTAGAGAAAAGGCAATCCTCGGCATATTTAAAATTTGCGACAGTAAAAAATGATTTTTTGGAAAATTTACTATAGAAAAGGCAATCCCTGGCGTATTTAAAATTTGCGAGAGTATAAAATTATTTTTTGAAAAATTTACTATAGAAAAGGCAACCGCTGGCGTATTTATAATCTGCAACAGTAAAAAATTATTTTTGAAAAATTTACTACAGAAAAGGCAATCCCTGGTGTATTTAAAATTTGTGACTGTAAAAAAATTCTTTTTTGAAAACTTTACTATAGAAAAGGCAATCTTCGGCATATTTACAATTCCCGACAGTAAAAAATTATTTTTTGACAAATTTGTTATTGAAAAGTAATCCCTGGCGTATTTAAAATTTGCGACAGTTAAAAACTTACTACAGAAAAGGCAATTCCTGGCGTATTTAAAATTTGCGAGAGTAAATAATTATTTTTTGAAACTTTACTATACAATAGGCAATCCTCGGCATATTGAAAATTTGCGACATTAAAAAATTATCTTTTGAAAAATTTAGTATAGAAAAGGCAATCCCTGGCATATTTGAAATTTGCGAGAGTAAAAAATTATTTTTTGAAAAATTTATTATAGAAAAGGCAATCCTCGGCGTAATTAAAATTTGCGATAGTAAAAAATTATTTTTTGAAAAATTTACTATATAAAAGGCAATCCACGGCGTATTTAAAATTTACGACAGCAAAAGTTATTATTTGAAAAATTAACTAGTGATAAGGCAATAACTGGCATATTTAAAATTTGCGACAGTAAAAAGTTATTTTTTGAAAAATTTACTATAGAAAAGGCAATCGCTGGCGTATTTAAAATTTGCGACAAAAAAAATTATTTTTTGAAAAATTTACTGTAGGAAACGCAATCCCTGGTGTATTTAAAATTTGCGACAGTAAAAAATTATTTTTTGTAAAATTTAGTATAGAAAAGGCAATCCCTGGCGTATTTAAAATTTGCGACTGTAAAAAATTCTTTTTTTGAAAAATTTTCTATATAAAAGGCAATCCTCGGCGAATTTAAAATTTGCAAAAGAAAAAAATTATTTTTTGAAAAATTTACTATAGAAAAGGCAATCCCTGGCGTATCGAAAATTTGCGACAGTAAAAAATTATTTTTTGAAAAATTTTCTATAGAAAAGGCAATCCTCGGCGTGTTTAAAATTTACGACATTCAAAAATTATTTTTTGAAAAATTTACTATAGGAAAGGCAATCGCTGGCGTATTTAAAATTTGCGAGTGTAAAAAATTATATTTTGAAACTTTACTATAGAAAAGGCAATCCCTGGCGTATTTAAAATTTGCGACAGTAAAATATTATTTTTTGGAAAACTTAGTACAGATATGGCAATCCCTCTAGTGTTAAAAATTTGCGACAGTCAAAAATTTACTATATAAAAGGCAATCCCTGGCGTATTTAAAACTTGCGAGAGTAAAAAATTATTTTTTGAAAAATTTACTATAGGAAAGGCAATCCTTGGCGTATTTAAAATTTTCGACAGTTAAAAATTTACTACAGAAAAGAAATCCCTGGCGTATTTAAAATTTGCGAGAGTAAATAATTATTTTTTGAAACTTTACTGTAGAATAGGCAATCCTCGGCATATTTAAAATTTTCGATAGTAAAAAATTATTTTTTGAAAAATTCACTATATAAAAGGCAACCCCTGCCGTATTTAAAATTTGCGAGAGTATAAAATTATTTTTTGAAAAATTTACTATAGAAGAGGCAATCCCTGGCGTATTTAAAATTTGCGACAGTAAAAAATTATTTTTTGATAAATTTACTATAGAAAAGGCAATCCCTGGCGTATTTAAAATTTGCGAGAGTATAAAATTATTTTTTGAAAAATTTACTATAGAAGAGGCAACCCCTGACGTATCGAAAATTTGCGACAGTAAAAAATTATTTTTTGAAAAATTTTCTATAGAAAAGGCAATCCTCGGCGTTTTTAAAATTTACGACATTCAAAAATTATTTTTTGAAAAATTTACTATAGGAAAGACAATCGCTGGCGTATTTAAAATTTGCGAGAGTAAAAAATTATTTTTTGAAACTTTACTATAGAAAAGGCAATCCCTGGCGTATTTAAAATTTGCGACAGTAAAATATTATTTTTTTGGAAAACTTAGTACAGATATGGCAATCTCTCTAGTGTTAAAAATTTGCGACAGTCAAAAATTTACTACATAAAAGGCAATCCCTGGCGTATTTAAAATTTGCGAGAGTAAAAAATTATTTTTTGAAAAATTTACTATAGAAAAGGCAATCCTTGGCGTATTTAAAATTTTCGACAGTTAAAAATCTACTACAGAAAAGAAATCCCTGGCGTATTTAAAATTTGCGAGAGTAAAAAATTATATTTTGAAACTTTACTATAGAAAAGGCAATCCTCGGCATATTTAAAATTTGCGACAGTAAAAAATGATTCTTTGGATAATTTACTATAGAAAAGGCAATCCCTGGCGTATTTAAAATTTGCGACAGTAAAAAAATATTTTTTGATAAATTTACTATAGAAAAGGCAATCCCTGGCGTATTTAAAATTTGCGAGATTATAAAATTATTTTTTGAAAAATTTACTATAGAAGAGGCAATCCCTGGCGTATTTAAAATTTGCGACAGTAAAAAATTATTTTTTGAAAAATTTACTATAGAAAAGGCAACCGCTGGCGTATTTATAATTTGCGACAGTAAAAAATTATTTTTTGAAAAATTTACTATAGAAAAGGCAATCCCTGGCGTATTTAAAATTTTCGACAGTAAAAAAATTCTTTTTTAAAAACTTTACTATAAAAAAGCAATCCTCGGCGTATTTACAATTTCCGACAGTAAAAAATTATTTTTTGATAAAATTACTATAGAAAAGGCAATCAAATCCCTGGCGTATTTAAAATTTGCGACAGTTAAAAATTTACTACAGAAAAGGCAATACCTGGCGTATTTAAAATTTGCGAGAGTAAATAATTATTTTTTTAAACTTTACTGTAGAATAGACAATCTTCGGCATATTTAAAATTTGCGATATTAAAAAATTATTTTTTGAAAAATTCACTATAGAAAAGGCAATCCTCGGCGTATTTAAAATTTGCGACAATAAAACAATATTTTTTGAATAATTTACTGTAGAAAAGGCAATCCCTGGTGTATTTAAAATTTGCGACAGTAAAAAATTATTTTTTGTAAAATTTAGTGTAGAAAAGTCAATCCCTGGCGTATTTAAATATTGCGACAGTAAAGAATTATTTTTTTGAAAAATTTACTATAGAAAAGGCAATCCTCGGCGTATTTAAAATTTGCTATAGTAAAAAATTATTTTTTGAAAAATTTACTATATAAAAGGCAATCCACGGCATATTTAAAATTCACGACAGCAAAAATTATTATTTGAAAAATTAACTATAGATAAGGCAATAACTGGCATATTTAAAATTTGCGACAGTAAAAAATTATTTTTTGAAAAATTTACTAGAGAAAAGGCAATCGCTGGCGTATTTAAAATTTGCGACAATAAAAAATTATTTTTTGAATAATTTACTGTAGAAAAGGCAATCCCTGGTGTATTTAAAATTTGCGACAGTAAGAAATTATTTTTTGTAAAATTTGGTGTAGAAAAGACAATCCCTGGCTTATTTAGATATTGCGACAGTAAAGAATTATTTTTTTGAAAAATTTAATATAGAAAAGGCAATCCTCGGCTTATTACAATTTGCGACAGTAAAAAATTATTTTTTGAAAAATTTACTAGAGAAAACGTAATCGCTGGCGTATTTAAAATTTGCGACTGTAATAAATTATTTTTTGAAAAATTTACTATAAGTAAGGCTATCCCTGGCGTATTTAAAATTTGCGACAGTAAAAATTATTTTTTTAAAAATTTACTATAGAAAAGGCAATCCTCGGCGTATATACAATTTCCGGCAGTCAAAAATTATTTTTTGAAAAATTTACTGTAGAAAAGGCAATCCCTGGTGTATTTAAAATTTGCGACAGTAAAAAATTATTTTTTGTAAAATTTAGTGTAGAAAAGTCAATCCCTGGCATATTTGAAATTTGCGAGAGTAAAAAATTATTTTTTGAAAAATTTACTATAGAAAAGGCAATCCTCGGCGTATTTAAAATTTGCGATAGTAAAAAATTATTTTTTGAAAAATTTACTATATAAAAGGCAATCCACGGCATATTTAAAATTCACGACAGCAAAAATTATTATTTGAAAAATTAACTATAGATAAGGCAATAACTGGAATATTTAAAATTTGCGACAGTAAAAAAATATTTTTTGAAAAATTACTATAGAAGAGGCAATCGCTGGCGTATTTAAAATTTGCGACAATAAAAAATTATTTTTTGAATAATTTACTGTAGAAAAGGCAATCCCAGGTGTATTTAAAATTTGCGACAGTAAAAAATTATTTTTTGTAAAATTTAGTGTAGAAAAGTCAATCCCTGGCGTATTTAAAATTTGCGACAGTAAAAATTATTTTTTGAAAAATTTACTATAGAAAAGGCAATCCTCGGCGTATATACAATTTCCGGCAGTAAAAAATTATTTTTTGAAAAATTTACTATAGAAAAAGCAATAGTCGGCGTATTTAAAATTTGCGACAGTAAAAAATAATTTTTTTAAAAATTTAGGATAGAAAAGGCAATCCGTGGAGTATATCAAATTCGCAACAGTAAAAAATTCTTTTTTGAAAAATTTTACTGTAGAAAAGGCAATCCTCGTCGTATTACAATTTGCGACAGTAAAAAATTATTTTTTGAAAAATTTACTATAGATAAGGCAATAACTGGAATATTTAAAATTTGCGACAGTAAAAAAATATTTTTTGAAAAATTACTATAGAAAAGGCAATCGCTGGCGTATTTAAAATTTGCGACATTCAAAAATTATTTTTTGAAAAATTTACTATAGGAAAGGCAATCGCTGGCGTATTTAAAATTTGCGAGAGTAAAAAATTATATTTTGAAACTTTACTATAGAAAAGGCAATCCCTGGCGTATTTAAAATTTGCGAGAGTATAAAATTATTTTTTGAAAAATTTACTATAGAAGAGGCAACCCCTGACGTATCGAAAATTTGCGACAGTAAAAAATTATTTTTTGAAAAATTTTCTATAGAAAAGGCAATCCTCGGCGTTTTTAAAATTTACGACATTCAAAAATTATTTTTTGAAAAATTTACTATAGGAAAGACAATCGCTGGCGTATTTAAAATTTGCGAGAGTAAAAAATTATTTTTTGAAACTTTACTATAGAAAAGGCAATCCCTGGCGTATTTAAAATTTGCGACAGTAAAATATTATTTTTTTGGAAAACTTAGTACAGATATGGCAATCTCTCTAGTGTTAAAAATTTGCGACAGTCAAAAATTTACTACATAAAAGGCAATCCCTGGCGTATTTAAAATTTGCGAGAGTAAAAAATTATTTTTTGAAAAATTTACTATAGAAAAGGCAATCCTTGGCGTATTTAAAATTTTCGACAGTTAAAAATCTACTACAGAAAAGAAATCCCTGGCGTATTTAAAATTTGCGAGAGTAAAAAATTATATTTTGAAACTTTACTATAGAAAAGGCAATCCTCGGCATATTTAAAATTTGCGACAGTAAAAAATGATTCTTTGGATAATTTACTATAGAAAAGGCAATCCCTGGCGTATTTAAAATTTGCGACAGTAAAAAAATATTTTTTGATAAATTTACTATAGAAAAGGCAATCCCTGGCGTATTTAAAATTTGCGAGATTATAAAATTATTTTTTGAAAAATTTACTATAGAAGAGGCAATCCCTGGCGTATTTAAAATTTGCGACAGTAAAAAATTATTTTTTGAAAAATTTACTATAGAAAAGGCAACCGCTGGCGTATTTATAATTTGCGACAGTAAAAAATTATTTTTTGAAAAATTTACTATAGAAAAGGCAATCCCTGGCGTATTTAAAATTTTCGACAGTAAAAAAATTCTTTTTTAAAAACTTTACTATAAAAAAGCAATCCTCGGCGTATTTACAATTTCCGACAGTAAAAAATTATTTTTTGATAAAATTACTATAGAAAAGGCAATCAAATCCCTGGCGTATTTAAAATTTGCGACAGTTAAAAATTTACTACAGAAAAGGCAATACCTGGCGTATTTAAAATTTGCGAGAGTAAATAATTATTTTTTTAAACTTTACTGTAGAATAGACAATCTTCGGCATATTTAAAATTTGCGATATTAAAAAATTATTTTTTGAAAAATTCACTATAGAAAAGGCAATCCTCGGCGTATTTAAAATTTGCGACAATAAAACAATATTTTTTGAATAATTTACTGTAGAAAAGGCAATCCCTGGTGTATTTAAAATTTGCGACAGTAAAAAATTATTTTTTGTAAAATTTAGTGTAGAAAAGTCAATCCCTGGCGTATTTAAATATTGCGACAGTAAAGAATTATTTTTTTGAAAAATTTACTATAGAAAAGGCAATCCTCGGCGTATTTAAAATTTGCTATAGTAAAAAATTATTTTTTGAAAAATTTACTATATAAAAGGCAATCCACGGCATATTTAAAATTCACGACAGCAAAAATTATTATTTGAAAAATTAACTATAAATAAGGCAATAACTGGCATATTTAAAATTTGCGACAGTAAAAAATTATTTTTTGAAAAATTTACTAGAGAAAAGGCAATCGCTGGCGTATTTAAAATTTGCGACAATAAAAAATTATTTTTTGAATAATTTACTGTAGAAAAGGCAATCCCTGGTGTATTTAAAATTTGCGACAGTAAGAAATTATTTTTTGTAAAATTTGGTGTAGAAAAGTCAATCCCTGGCTTATTTAGATATTGCGACAGTAAAGAATTATTTTTTTGAAAAATTTAATATAGAAAAGGCAATCCTCGGCTTATTACAATTTGCGACAGTAAAAAATTATTTTTTGAAAAATTTACTAGAGAAAACGTAATCGCTGGCGTATTTAAAATTTGCGACTGTAATAAATTATTTTTTGAAAAATTTACTATAAGTAAGGCTATCCCTGGCGTATTTAAAATTTGCGACAGTAAAAATTATTTTTTTAAAAATTTACTATAGAAAAGGCAATCCTCGGCGTATATACAATTTCCGGCAGTCAAAAATTATTTTTTGAAAAATTTACTGTAGAAAAGGCAATCCCTGGTGTATTTAAAATTTGCGACAGTAAAAAATTATTTTTTGTAAAATTTAGTGTAGAAAAGTCAATCCCTGGCATATTTGAAATTTGCGAGAGTAAAAAATTATTTTTTGAAAAATTTACTATAGAAAAGGCAATCCTCGGCGTATTTAAAATTTGCGATAGTAAAAAATTATTTTTTGAAAAATTTACTATATAAAAGGCAATCCACGGCATATTTAAAATTCACGACAGCAGAAATTATTATTTGAAAAATTAACTATAGATAAGGCAATAACTGGAATATTTAAAATTTGCGACAGTAAAAAAATATTTTTTGAAAAATTACTATAGAAAAGGCAATCGCTGGCGTATTTAAAATTTGCGACAATAAAAAATTATTTTTTGAATAATTTACTGTAGAAAAGGCAATCCCAGGTGTATTTAAAATTTGCGACAGTAAAAAATTATTTTTTGTAAAATTTAGTGTAGAAAAGTCAATCCCTGGCGTATTTAAAATTTGCGACAGTAAAAATTATTTTTGAAAAATTTACTATAGAAAAGGCAATCCTCGGCGTATATACAATTTCCGGCAGTAAAAAATTATTTTTTGAAAAATTTACTATAGAAAAAGCAATAGTCGGCGTATTTAAAATTTGCGACAGTAAAAAATAATTTTTTTAAAAATTTAGGATAGAAAAGGCAATCCGTGGAGTATATCAAATTCGCAACAGTAAAAAATTCTTTTTTGAAAAATTTTACTGTAGAAAAGGCAATCCTCGTCGTATTACAATTTGCGACAGTAAAAAATTATTTTTTGAAAAATTTACTATAGAAAACGTAATCGCTGGCGTATTTAAAATTTGCGACTGTAATTTTTTGATAAATTTACTATAGAAAAGGCAATCGCTGGCGTATTTAAAATTTGCGACAATAAAAAATTATTTTTTGAATAATTTACTGTAGAAAAGGCAATCCCTGGTGTATTTAAAATTTGCGACAGTAAAAAATTATTTTTTGTAAAATTTAGTGTAGAAAAGTCAATCCCTGGCATATTTGAAATTTGCGAGAGTAAAAAATTATTTTTTGAAAAATTTACTATAGAAAAGGCAATCCTCGGCGTATTTAAAATTTGCGATAGTAAAAAATTATTTTTTGAAAAATTTACTATATAAAAGGCAATCCACGGCATATTTAAAATTCACGACAGCAAAAATTATTATTTGAAAAATTAACTATCGATAAGGCAATAACTGGCATATTTAAAATTTGCGACAGTAAAAAATTATTTTTTGAAAAATTTACTAGAGAAAAGGCAATCGCTGGCGTATTTTAAATTTGCGACAGTAAAAAATTATTTTTTGTAAAATTTAGTATAGAAAAGGCAATCCCTGGCTTATTTCAATATTGCGACAGTAAAGAATTATTTTTTGAAAAATTTAATATAGAAAAGGCAATCCTCGGCGTATTAAAATTTGCGACAGTAAAAAATTTACTATAGAAAAGGCAACCGCTGGCGTATTTATAATTTGCGACAGTGAAAATTATTTTTTGAAAAATTTACTATAGAAAAGGCAATCCCTGGCCTATTTACAATTTTTGACAGTAATAAATTATTTTTTGAAAAATTTACTATAGAAAAGGCAATCCCTGGCGTATTTAAAATTTGCGACAGTTAAAAACTTACTACAGAAAAGGCAATTCCTGGCGTATTTAAAATTTGCGAGAGTAAATAATTATTTTTTGAAACTTTACTATACAATAGGCAATCCTCGGCATATTGAAAATTTGCGACATTAAAAAATTATCTTTTGAAAAATTTAGTATAGAAAAGGCAATCCCTGGCATATTTGAAATTTGCGAGAGTAAAAAATTATTTTTTGAAAAATTTATTATAGAAAAGGCAATCCTCGGCGTAATTAAAATTTGCGATAGTAAAAAATTATTTTTTGAAAAATTTACTATATAAAAGGCAATCCACGGCGTATTTAAAATTTACGACAGCAAAAGTTATTATTTGAAAAATTAACTAGTGATAAGGCAATAACTGGCATATTTAAAATTTGCGACAGTAAAAAGTTATTTTTTGAAAAATTTACTATAGAAAAGGCAATCGCTGGCGTATTTAAAATTTGCGACAAAAAAAATTATTTTTTGAAAAATTTACTGTAGGAAACGCAATCCCTGGTGTATTTAAAATTTGCGACAGTAAAAAATTATTTTTTGTAAAATTTAGTATAGAAAAGGCAATCCCTGGCGTATTTAAAATTTGCGACATTCAAAAATTATTTTTTGAAAAATTTACTATAGGAAAGGCAATCGCTGGCGTATTTAAAATTTGCGAGAGTAAAAAATTATATTTTGAAACTTTACTATAGAAAAGGCAATCCCTGGCGTATTTAAAATTTGCGACAGTAAAATATTATTTTTTGGAAAACTTATTACAGATATGGCAATCCCTCTAGTGTTAAAAATCTGCGACAGTCAAAAATTTACTATATAAAAGGCAATCCCTGGCGTATTTAAAACTTGCGAGAGTAAAAAATTATTTTTTGAAAAATTTACTATAGGAAAGGCAATCCTTGGCGTATTTAAAATTTTCGACAGTTAAAAATTTACTACAGAAAAGAAATCCATGGCGTATTTAAAATTTGCGAGAGTAAATAATTATTTTTTGAAACTTTACTGTAGAATAGGCAATCCTCGGCATATTTAAAATTTTCGATAGTAAAAAATTATTTTTTTAAAAATTCACTATATAAAAGGCAACCCCTGCCGTATTTAAAATTTGCGAGAGTATAAAATTATTTTTTGAAAAATTTACTATAGAAGAGGCAATCCCTGGCGTATTTAAAATTTGCGACAGTAAAAAATTATTTTTTGATAAATTTACTATAGAAAAGGCAATCCCTGGCGTATTTAAAATTTGCGAGAGTATAAAATTATTTTTTGAAAAATTTACTATAGAAGAGGCAACCCCTGACGTATCGAAAATTTGCGACAGTAAAAAATTATTTTTTGAAAAATTTTCTATAGGAAAGGCAATCCTCGGCGTTTTTAAAATTTACGACATTCAAAAATTATTTTTTGAAAAAATTACTATAGGAAAGACAATCGCTGGCGTATTTAAAATTTGCGAGAGTAAAAAATTATTTTTTGAAACTTTACTATAGAAAATGCAATCCCTGGCGTATTTAAAATTTGCGACAGTACAATATTATTTTTTTGGAAAACTTAGAACAGATATGGCAATCCCTCTAGTGTTAAAAATTTGCGACAGTCAAAAATTTACTATATAAAAGGCAATCCCTGGCGTATTTAAAATTTGCGATAGTAAAAAATTATTTTTTGAAAAAATTCACTATAGAAAAGGCAATCCTCGGCGTATTTAAAATTTGCGACAATAAAACAATATTTTTTGAATAATTTACTGTAGAAAAGGCAATCCCTGGTGTATTTAAAATTTGCGACAGTAAAAAATTATTTTTTGTAAAATTTAGTGTAGAAAAGTCAATCCCTGGCTTATTTAAATATTGCGACAGTAAAGAATTATTTTTTTGAAAAATTTACTATAGAAAAGGCAATCCTCGGCGTATTTAAAATTTGCTATAGTAAAAAATTATTTTTTGAAAAATTTACTATATAAAAGGCAATCCACGGCATATTTAAAATTCACGACAGCAAAAATTATTATTTGAAAAATTAACTATAGATAAGGCAATAACTGGCATATTTAAAATTTGCGACAGTAAAAAAATATTTTTTGAAAAATTTACTATAGAAAAGGCAATCGCTGGCGTATTTAAAATTTGCGACAATAAAAAATTATTTTTTGAATAATTTACTGTAGAAAAGGCAATCCCTGGTGTATTTAAAATTTGCGACAGTAAGAAATTATTTTTTGTGAAATTTGGTGTAGAAAAGTCAATCCCTGGCTTATTTAAATATTGCGACAGTAAAGAATTATTTTTTTGAAAAATTTAATATAGAAAAGGCAATCCTCGGCTTATTACAATTTGCGACAGTAAAAAATTATTTTTTGAAAAATTTACTAGAGAAAACGTAATCGCTGGCGTATTTAAAATTTGCGACTGTAATAAATTATTTTTTGAAAAATTTACTATAAGTAAGGCTATCCCTGGCGTATTTAAAATTTGCGACAGTAAAAATTATTTTTTTAAAAATTTACTATAGAAAAGGCAATCCTCGGCGTATATACAATTTCCGGCAGTCAAAAATTATTTTTTGAAAAATTTACTGTAGAAAAGGCAATCCCTGGTGTATTTAAAATTTGCGACAGTAAAAAATTATTTTTTGTAAAATTTAGTGTAGAAAAGTCAATCCCTGGCATATTTGAAATTTGCGAGAGTAAAAAATTATTTTTTGAAAAATTTACTATAGAAAAGGCAATCCTCGGCGTATTTAAAATTTGCGATAGTAAAAAATTATTTTTTGAAAAATTTACTATATAAAAGGCAATCCACGGCATATTTAAAATTCACGACAGCAAAAATTATTATTTGAAAAATTAACTATAGATAAGGCAATAACTGGCATATTTAAAATTTGCGACAGTAAAAAAATATTTTTTGAAAAATTACTATAGAAAAGCCAATCGCTGGCGTATTTAAAATTTGCGACAATAAAAAATTATTTTTTGAATAATTTACTGTAGAAAAAGCAATCCCTGGTGTATTTAAAATTTGCGACAGTAAAAAATTATTTTTTGTAAAATTTAGTGTAGAAAAGTCAATCCCTGGCTTATTTAAATATTGCGACAGTAAAGAATTATTTTTTTGAAAAATTTAATATAGAAAAGGCAATCCTCGGCTTATTACAATTTGCGACAGTAAAAAATTATTTTTTGAAAAATTTACTATAGAAAACGTAATCGCTGGCGTATTTAAAATTTGCGACTGTAATAAATTATTTTTTGAAAAATTTACTATAGGTAAGGCTATCCCTGGCGTATTTAAAATTTGCGACAGTAAAAATTATTTTTTGAAAAATTTACTATAGAAAAGGCAATCCTCGGCGTATATACAATTTCCGGCAGTAAAAAATTATTTTTTGAAAAATTTACTATAGAAAAGGCAATAGTCGGCGTATTTAAAATTTGCGACAGTAAAAAATAATTTTTTTAAAAATTTAGGATAGAAAAGGCAATCCGTGGAGTATATCAAATTCGCAACAGTAAAAAATTCTTTTTTGAAAAATTTTACTGTAGAAAAGGCAATCCTCGTCGTATTACAATTTGCGACAGTAAAAAATTATTCTTTGAAAAATTTACTATAGAAAACGTAATCGCTGGCGTATTTAAAATTTGCGACTGTAATAAATTATTTTTTGATAAATTTACTATAGAAAAGGCAATCGCTGGCGTATTTAAAATTTGCGACAATAAAAAATTATTTTTTGAATAATTTACTGTAGAAAAGGCAATCCCTGGTGTATTTAAAATTTGCGACAGTAAAAAATTATTTTTTGTAAAATTTAGTGTAGAAAAGTCAATCCCTAGCATATTTGAAATTTGCGAGAGTAAAAAATTATTTTTTGAAAAATTTACTATAGAAAAGGCAATACTCGGCGTATTTAAAATTTGCGATAGTAAAAAAATATTTTTTGAAAAATTTACTATACAAAAGGCAATCCACGGCATATTTAAAATTCACGACAGCAAAAATTATTATTTGGAAAATTAACTATCGATAAGGCAATAACTGGCATATTTAAAATTTGCGACAGTAAAAAATTATTTTTTGAAAAATTTACTAGAGAAAAGGCAATCGCTGGCGTTTTTTAAATTTGCGACAGTAAAAAATTATTTTTTGTAAAATTTAGTATAGAAAAGGCAATCCCTGGCTTATTTCAATATTGCGACAGTAAAGAATTATTTTTTGAAAAATTTAATATAGAAAAGGCAATCCTCGGCGTATTAAAATTTGCGACAGTAAAAAATTTACTATAGAAAAGGCAACCGCTGGCGTATTTATAATTTGCGACAGTGAAAATTATTTTTTGAAAAATTTACTATAGAAAAGGCAATCCCTGGCCTATTTACAATTTTTGACAGTAATAAATTATTTTTTGAAAAATTTACTATAGAAAAGGCAATCCCTGGCGTATTTAAAATTTGCGACAGTTAAAAACTTACTACAGAAAAGGCAATTCCTGGCGTATTTAAAATTTGCGAGAGTAAATAATTATTTTTTGAAACTTTACTATACAATAGGCAATCCTCGGCATATTGAAAATTTGCGACATTAAAAAATTATCTTTTGAAAAATTTAGAACAGAAAAGGCAATCCCTGGCATATTTGAAATTTGCGAGAGTAAAAAATTATTTTTTAAAAAATTTATTATAGAAAAGGCAATCCTCGGCGTAATTAAAATTTGCGATAGTAAAAAATTATTTTTTGAAAAATTTACTATATAAAAGGCAATCCACGGCGTATTTAAAATTTACGACAGCAAAAGTTATTATTTGAAAAATCAACTAGTGATAAGGCAATAACTGGCATATTTAAAATTTGCGACAGTAAAAAGTTATTTTTTGAAAAATTTACTATAGAAAAGGCAATCGCTGGCGTATTTAAAATTTGCGACAAAAAAAATTATTTTTTGAAAAATTTACTGTAGGAAACGCAATCCCTGGCGTATTTAAAATTTGCGACAGTAAAAAATTATTTTTTGTAAAATTTAGTATAGAAAAGGCAATCCCTGGCGTATTTAAAATTTGCGACTGTAAAAAATTCTTTTTCTGAAAAGTTTTCTATATTAAAGGCAATCCTCGGCGAATTTAAAATTTGCGAAAGAAAAAAATTATTTTTTGAAAAATTTACTATAGAAAAGGCAATCCCTGGCGTATCGAAAATTTGCGACAGTAAAAAATTATTTTTTGAAAAATTTTCTATAGAAAAGGCAATCCTCGGCGTTTTTAAAATTTACGACATTCAAAAATTATTTTTTGAAAAATTTACTATAGGAAAGGCAATCGCTGGCATATTTAAAATTTGCGAGAGTAAAAAATTATATTTTGAAACTTTACTATAGAAAAGGCAATCCCTGGCGTATTTAAAATTTGCGACAGTAAAATATTATTTTTTGGAAAACTTAGTACAGATATGGCAATCCCTCTAGTGTTAAAAATTTGCGACAGTCAAAAATTTACTATATAAAAGGCAATCCCTGGCGTATTTAAAACTTGCGAGAGTAAAAAATTATTTTTTGAAAAATTTGCTATAGGAAAGGCAATCCTTGGCGTATTTAAAATTTTCGACAGTTAAAAATTTACTACAGAAAAGAAATCCCTGGCGTATTTAAAATTTGCGAGAGTAAATAATTATTTTTTGAAACTTTACTGTAGAATAGGCAATCCTCGGCATATTTAAAATTTTCGATAGTAAAAAATTATTTTTTGAAAAATTCACTATATAAAAGGCAACCCCTGCCGTATTTAAAATTTGCGAGAGTATAAAATTATTTTTTGAAAAATTTACTATAGAAGAGGCAATCCCTGGCGTATTTAAAATTTGCGACAGTAAAAAATTATTTTTTGATAAATTTACTATAGAAAAGGCAATCCCTGGCGTATTTAAAATTTGCGAGAGTATAAAATTATTTTTTGAAAAATTTATTATAGAAGAGGCAACCCCTGACGTATCGAAAATTTGCGACAGTAAAAAATTATTTTTTGAAAAATTTTCTATAGAAAAGGCAATCCTCGGCGTTTTTAAAATTTACGACATTCAAAAATTATTTTTTGAGAAATTTACTATAGGAAAGACAATCGCTGGCGTATTTAAAATTTGCGAGAGTAAAAAATTATTTTTTGAAACTTTACTATAGAAAAGGCAATCCCTGGCGTATTTAAAATTTGCGACAGTAAAATATTATTTTTTTGGAAAACTTAGTACAGATGTGGCAATCCCTCTAGTGTTAAAAATTTGCGACAGTCAAAAATTTACTATATAAAAGGCAATCCCTGGCGTATTTAAAATTTGCGAGAGTAAAAAACTATTTTTTGAAAAATTTACTATAGAAAAGGCAATCCTTGGCGTATTTAAAATTTTCGACAGTTAAAAATCTACTACAGAAAAGAAATCCCTGGCGTATTTAAAATTTGCGAAAGTAAAAAATTATATTTTGAAACTTTACTATAGAAAAGGCAATCCTCGGCATATTTAAAATTTGCGACAGTAAAAATGATTCTTTGGATAAGTTACTATAGAAAAGGCAATCCCTGGCGTATTTAAAATTTGCGACAGTAAAAAAATATTTTTTGATAAATTTACTATAGAAAAGGCAATACCTGGCGTATTTAAAATTTGCGAGATTATAAAATTATTTTTTGAAAAATTTACTATAGAAGAGGCAATCCCTGGCGTATTTAAAATTTGCGACAGTAAAAAAATATTTTTTGAAAAATTACTATAGAAAAGGCAATCGCTGGCGTATTTAAAATTTGCGACAATAAAAAATTATTTTTTGAATAATTTACTGTAGAAAAGGCAATCCCTGGTGTATTTAAAATTTGCGACAGTAAAAAATTATTTTTTGTAAAATTTAGTGTAGAAAAGTCAATCCCTGGCTTATTTAAATATTGCGACAGTAAAGAATTATTTTTTTGAAAAATTTAATATAGAAAATGCAATCCTCGGCTTATTACAATTTGCGACAGTAAAAAATTATTTTTTGAAAAATTTACTATAGAAAACGTAATCGCTGGCGTATTTAAAATTTGCGACTGTAATAAATTATTTTTTGAAAAATTTACTATAGGTAAGGCTATCCCTGGAGTATTTAAAATTTGCGACAGTAAAAATTATTTTTTGAAAAATTTACTATAGAAAAGGCAATCCTCGGCGTATATACAATTTCCGGCAGTTAAAAATTATTTTTTGAAAAATTTACTATAGAAAAGGCAATAGTCGGCGTATTTAAAATTTGCGACAGTAAAAAATAATTTTTTTAAAAATTTAGGATAGAAAAGGCAATCCGTGGAGTATATCAAATTCGCAACAGTAAAAAATTCTTTTTTGAAAAATTTTACTGTAGAAAAGGCAATCCTCGTCGTATTACAATTTGCGACAGTAAAAAGTTATTTTTTGAAAAATTTACTATAGAAAACGTAATCGCTGGCGTATTTAAAATTTGCGACTGTAATAAATTAGTTTTTGATAAATTTACTATAGAAAAGGCAATCGCTGGCGTATTTAAAATTTGCGACAATAAAAAATTATTTTTTGAATAATTTACTGTAGAAAAGGCAATCCCTGGTGTATTTAAAATTTGCGACAGTAAAAAATTATTTTTTGTAAAATTTAGTGTAGAAAAGTCAATCCCTGGCATATTTGAAATTTGCGAGAGTAAAAAATTATTTTTTGAAAAATTTACTATAGAAAAGGCAATCCTCGGCGTATTTAAAATTTGCGATAGTAAAAAATTATTTTTTAAAAAATTTACTATATAAAAGGCAATCCACGGCATATTTAAAATTCACGACAGCAAAAATTATTATTTGAAAAATTAACTATCGATAAGGCAATAACTGGCATATTTAAAATTTGCGACAGTAAAAAATAATTTTTTGAAAAATTTACTAGAGAAAAGGCAATCGCTGGCGTATTTTAAATTTGCGACAGTAAAAAATTATTTTTTGTAAAATTTAGTATAGAAAAGGAAATCCCTGGCTTATTTCAATATTGCGACAGTAAAGAATTATTTTTTGAAAAATTTAATATAGAAAAGGCAATCCTCGGCGTATTAAAATTTGCGACAGTAAAAAATTTACTATAGAAAAGGCAACCGATGGCGTATTTATAATTTGCGACAGTGAAAATTATTTTTTGAAAAATTTACTATAGAAAAGGCAATCCCTGGCCTATTTACAATTTTTGACAGTAATAAATTATTTTTTGAAAAATTTACTATAGAAAAGGCAATCCCTGGCGTATTTAAAATTTGCGACTGTTAAAAATTTACTACAGAAAAGGCTATCCCTGGCGTATTTAAAATTTGCGAGCGTAAATAATTATTTTTTGAAACTTTACTATAGAATAGGCAATCCTCGGCATATTTAAAATTTGCGACATTAAAAAATAATTTTTTGAAAAATTTAATATAGAAAAGGCAATCCCTGGTATATTTGAAATTTGCGAGAGTAAAAAATTATTTTTTGAAAAATTTACTATAGAAAAAGCAATACTCGGCGTATTTAAAACTTGCGATAGTAAAAAATTATTTTTTGTAAAATTTAGTATAGAAAAGGCAATCCCTGGCTTACTTAAATATTGTGACTGTAAAGAATTATTTTTTGAAAAATTTAATATAGAAAAGGCAATCTTCGGCGTATTTACAATATCCGACAGTAAAAAATTATTTTTTGAAAAATTTACCAATGAAAAGGCAATTCCTGGCCTATTTAAAATTTGCGACAGTAAAGAATTATTTTTTGAAAAATTTACTATAGAAAAGGCAATCCCTGGCGTATTTAAAATTTGCTACAGTTAAAAATTTACTACAAAAAAGGCAATCTCTGGCGTATTTAAAATTTGCGACAATAAAAAATTATTTTTTGAAAAATTTTCAGTAGAAAAGGCAATCCCTGGCGTACTTCAAATTTGCTACAGTTAAAAATTTACTACAAAAAAGGCAATCCCTGGCGTATTTAAAATTTGTGACAGTAAAAAATTATTTTTTGAAAAATTTACTATAGAAAAGGCAATCCACGGCATATTTAAAATTCACGACAGCAAAAATTATTATTTGAAAAATTAACTATCGATAAGGCAATAACTGGCATATTTAAAATTTGCGACAGTAAAAAATTATTTTTTGAAAAATTTACTATAGAAAAGGCAATCGCAGGCGTATTTAAAATTTGCGACAATAAAAAATTATTTTTTGAATAATTTACTGTAGAAAAGGCAATCCCTGGTGTATTTAAAATTTTCGACAGTAAAAAATTATTTTTTGAAAAATTTACTATAGAAGAGGCAATCCCTGGCGTATTTAAAATTTTGCGACAGTAAAAAATTATTTTTTGAAAAATTTACTATAGAAAAGGCAATCCTCAGTGTATTTAAAATTTGCGACAGTAAAAAATTATTTTTTGAAAAATTTACTATAGAAAAGGCAACCGCTGGCGTGTTTATAATTTGCGACAGTAAAAAATTATTTTTTGAAAAATTTTATATAGAAAAGGCAATCCCTGGCGTATTTACAATTTCCGACAGTAACCAATTATTTTTTGAAAAATTTACTATAGAAAAGGCAATCCCTGGCGTAATTAAATTTTGCGACAGTTAAAAATTTACTACAGAAATGGCAATCCCTGGTGTATTTAAAATTTGCGAGACTAAATTTTTTTTTTTTGAAAAATTTACTATAGAAAAGGTAATACTCGGCGTATTTAAAATTTGCGATAGTAAAAAATTATTTTTTGAAAAATTTACTATATAAAAGGCAATCCACGGCATATTTAAAATTCACGACAGCAAAAATTATTATTTGAAAAATTAACTATCGATAAGGCAATAACTCGCATATTTAAAATTTGCGACAGTAAAAAATAATTTTTTGAAAAATTTACTAGAGAAAAGGCAATCGCTGGCGTATTTTAAATTTGCGACAGTAAAAAATTATTTTTTGTAAAATTTAGTATAGAAAAGGAAATCCCTGGCTTATTTCAATATTGCGACAGTAAAGAATTATTTTTTGAAAAATTTAATATAGAAAAGGCAATCCTCGGCGTATTAAAATTTGCGACAGTAAAAAATTTACTATAGAAAAGGCAACCGATGGCGTATTTATAATTTGCGACAGTGAAAATTATTATTTGAAAAATTTACTATAGAAAAGGCAATCCCTGGCCTATTTACAATTTTTGACAGTAATAAATTATTTTTTGAAAAATTTACTATAGAAAAGGCAATCCCTGGCGTATTTAAAATTTGCGACTGTTAAAAATTTACTACAGAAAAGGCTATCCCTGGCGTATTTAAAATTTGCGAGCGTAAATAATTATTTTTTGAAACTTTACTATAGAATAGGCAATCCTCGGCATATTTAAAATTTGCGACATTAAAAAATAATTTTTTGAAAAATTTAATATAGAAAAGGCAATCCCTGGTATATTTGAAATTTGCGAGAGTAAAAAATTATTTTTTGAAAAATTTACTATAGAAAAAGCAATACTCGGCGTATTTAAAACTTGCGATAGTAAAAAATTATTTTTTGTAAAATTTAGTATAGAAAAGGCAATCCCTGGCTTACTTAAATATTGTGACTGTAAAGAATTATTTTTTGAAAAATTTAATATAGAAAAGGCAATCTTCGGCGTATTTACAATATCCGACAGTAAAAAATTATTTTTTGAAAAATTTACCAATGAAAAGGCAATTCCTGGCCTATTTAAAATTTGCGACAGTAAAGAATTATTTTTTGAAAAATTTACTATAGAAAAGGCAATCCCTGGCGTATTTAAAATTTGCTACAGTTAAAAATTTACTACAAAAAAGGCAATCTCTGGCGTATTTAAAATTTGCGACAATAAAAAATTATTTTTTGAAAAATTTTCAGTAGAAAAGGCAATCCCTGGCGTATTTCAAATTTGCTACAGTTAAAAATTTACTACAAAAAAGGCAATCCCTGGCGTATTTAAAATTTGTGACAGTAAAAAATTATTTTTTGAAAAATTTACTATAGAAAAGGCAATCCACGGCATATTTAAAATTCACGACAGCAAAAATTATTATTTGAAAAATTAACTATCGATAAGGCAATAACTGGCATATTTAAAATTTGCGACAGTAAAAAATTATTTTTTGAAAAATTTACTATAGAAAAGGCAATCGCAGGCGTATTTAAAATTTGCGACAATAAAAAATTATTTTTTGAATAATTTACTGTAGAAAAGGCAATCCCTGGTGTATTTAAAATTTTCGACAGTAAAAAATTATTTTTTGGAAAATTTACTATAGAAAAGGCAATCCTCAGTGTATTTAAAATTTGCGACAGTAAAAAATTATTTTTTGAAAAATTTACTATAGAAAAGGCAACCGCTGGCGTGTTTATAATTTGCGACAGTAAAAAATTATTTTTTGAAAAATTTTATATAGAAAAGGCAATCCCTGGCGTATTTACAATTTCCGACAGTAACCAATTATTTTTTGAAAAATTTACTATAGAAAAGGCAATCCCTGGCGTAATTAAATTTTGCGACAGTTAAAAATTTACTACAGAAATGGCAATCCCTGGTGTATTTAAAATTTGCGAGACTAAATTTTTTTTTTTGAAAAATTTACTATAGAAAAG